>JAEQBH010008402.1:0-132948 GCA_016808115.1 Tetrastigma voinierianum
TGCAAACACATAAATGCTCACTAAATCAACAAATTCAGATAATCAAACACATAAAATATATTGTAGGTCTCCTTTGGGTAAACAAAACAATATATACACATCATCATCATCATAATTTGAATCTCATTTAAACTTTACAAGGTAACTAAATAAATCATATCAAATATATATAACATCTTTAGATATCTATAATACACTTGACAAAAAAATATTAAATTCTTCCTTTATGATTAGTAGTTATAGAATATTGATTTACCTTTGCATAAATCCTTAATTTTTATCAACTAATAAATCTAACATAAATAATAGCATTTTATTTAATTTTGGAAATCATATGACTAATACATAAAAATTAATTTGACTTAATTTTGGTAACTAACAAATTAATTTAATCTTAATGTCATATAATTAAATAATTATATTATTTAAAATAATTAATACATCATATCACCTAAAAGATAAATTTTGACTGGCCAGTCTAAGACAGAAGCCACGTAACCTTGCAAAACTTCATCCAATAAGCAAGTTTGAAACAAAAAAGAAGGCTTAGAGAATCCTCACCAATATAGGGTTTGGCTTACATCCCATCTCAATATATAACTTTAACATAATCTAAACTTTTGGGCCAAAAGATATATCTTTTATATAAAAACATATTGAGTGCACTTTTCATTTTTTTTATAAACATAAATGACTTTATTTTCATGGGACATTAACATCCTTTATTTTCCTTTAATGCATGTCAGAAATATTTTTACAAATGACTTTATGCTTTCGGGTGCTTCTCATGCTTTAACGCATGTGCACAGGTATCCATTCAACCAAAAACAAAAACAAAAACAAAAGATTGATGTGTAAACAATCATGTTCATGCGGGTTACGAAAAATATTAAACATCATCAATGTTGTTAACCATAAATCCTAACCATCCATATTTTCTCATAATCAATCATAATATTTGAACAAATTATTTATTCAGAACACTATGGCTCTTATACCATATGTAGACCATAATATTTCTTTGAGAGAATACGATCACATCCATATTCACACATCATAATAATTATTGGATCTTGAATAAATAATTTGTCATATAAATAAAATATGTCAATATACTTACTTGATACAGAATTAGTCATCTTTGTAGAGGGAATTGAATCCAATTGGCTTTTGACTGTAAATTGGTTTCTCTCCTTTAACCCTAATATCATGTAGCAAAGAACTTGATGGAGAAGTTCGTTTTGTGAATTTTGCTCATCCTTATAGGCAGAGAGAGGACCAATTTATATATGTGTATCACTATAAATCTGGTACGTCCATCAAATACCAAAATCAATGGCTAAGACTTTATTCCTTAATTATTAAATAGAGCGCAACCAAATAAGAAACTTAATTAACTTAGTAAAACTAATTTAAATGTTAAAATATGACATTTGAGTTTCGGACCATATTCTAACAGAAAGTACTAAAGAAAGAAAATAGAGAAAAAAAATATATAGAAGAAAATTTGTTGGATAATAAAAAAAATAGGTTTAAACTTAATAAACTAATTTGATATGTTTATTCAAACTCATTTATTTATTTCTCTATATTAAATAAGGATTAAGAAAATAAAAAATATATAAAATTTTGAGAAATTTTGATTATATTTAGTTTATTTGATATTTTTCATGGTGAAATCAAATATAAGAAAATCATTTTCCTAAGTAATTTTTTTCCTTCTTTGGCACTTTCCGAGTTCCAAACAAAGCCTTTGGGTTCCAAATAGAGCCTAAGTGAATTTTTTTTGCAAAAATCAACAATCAAAAACCTTAATATAATAATTTGAAATTTGCATATTTTAGGCATGATCTAGAAATTGGGTTTTAATGCAATAAAAAAAAAAATTCAAGGGATGGGGTGCTAAAATGCCTTTCTCCCTGCCATACCGAGATTAGTGTAAGGTGTGTGTAAGTTGATCCGAATATTCTAGTTATATAAAAAAGTACACCAAATTCAAAAGAAAACTCTTCACAAAATATCGAGATTTTTTCATATTTTATGTAAGACCCGAGAAATTCCAGTTTCTGGAAAAAGGGCAAAATCGTAATTTTGATTACAAAATTGTAATTTCGGTTAAAAATCCTAAATTTATTCTTTAGATCTCAAATGATGAAACAGATTTCACCGTTGGAATCGTCTCGCGAAATCTAGCTAGCATATAAAATTTCAGAAATTCGAGATATTTGAAATGACACGCTTTACTTAGGCATCGCTCGGTACCGTGAAACGACATGCAAGGCCGAAGTCATATATAACATGTACTCATGTGCCATTAGTGGTATGAGTAGAGAAATGATGAAATGGACTACCGAGAAATTATGAAAATGGTGGTTTTAGAGAGAGAGTCTCCGACTCTCTCTGGTAATCACATCCGACCGCACGGCTGGGACAAGCATAAGAACCGCCACGCTGGAGAGGGCTTCATGGTACCCGGGATTCAGAGTTTTTGACAAACTCCAAGAGGTAGGGGTTTCTCTCACTTGGGTTTTATCTCCTCTTTTAAATACTTTGCAAATGTTTGAGCCAATGAGGCCGTGAGAGGTTTGTTTTCTTGATCTATCCCAAACCTTGGGACCGAATTGAGGGTTATGAATTTTTGAGTACTCCATTGAGCAGCCGATCGCCACAAATCTGATTGGGCTGTCAAATTGGGTGACGGTACAAATCATGCATTGCTCGAAAAGGCCTAGAATGGTTGAGATGCGGGTTCACAAAGTGAACCGAATGACTCGTTGAGTGTTGGAATCGTAAACCCTAGGGTTTCATCACCTTGTGGAATAGTAACACGAAAATATATTTTTAGAAAATATGTGTTTGGTCAGAAAGATTTAAATTAAATTGCTCAGAGCTCGAACATTAGCCCATGAGCTAATTTGATGTTTGAAATGATAATTACAATGACATGATTGTGTGATTTGACATTATGAAAAGGGAAGATGTTTTGCTATTATTTGCATGTGATTAGACTCAGACGGAACGATATACATGATTCCATATGCACCGGAACATCCTAGGACTACAGAGTTAGTGTGCATGAGACCAGTTCAGAGAAAATTGCTCAAGGCTGTCTAAAACATTAATAATCTGGAGTAGTCCGAATTTAAACATCACCGGGCTTCGAGCACCCAATCTGATATTTATCTGAGGGGTAGTCCACAACCTTTCAAATAATTATATTTAATCACTTTGATACTTAATCGGAGAGAGTACACATCTGGAGGTTGGTCCACAAACAAACAAAACAATAATTCTCATACGAGGCTTAGGCGAGTGTGAGAGAGATCGATGAGGACTCGAGATACGAGTTGGTCATGTGGCGTTCGAGTAGGATCGTACGATTCTTGAATGTGTGTTTAAGTGGAACATTGCACATCACTTAGGTGGTGGAGTGGCGGCAGTGATTCTCTGCGAGCATTAGCTCACCGGTCAGTTAGAGACCCTTTTCTGAGTCTGGGAGCGTCTGCGAGGGGCAGAAACAAATCTGAAGAATTTGAGTTAAGAAAGAAAGCCGAAATGTGGGCTGGTGGTTTTACATGTATTAGAACTCTTTATGTTTAATATATGTATGGTTTAAGAGTGAAAATATTGTAGCTCTTGCTGTATAGGATATATAGTTGGATTAAATGGATTGGTATGCGTATTGAGAAATTGTTTATCAGGCCCAGTGGCGTGGTGGATATATATATATTGAAATTATATTGGAATGCTTGGGACAGGTTTCATGCAGTGATGTACTTAGGTGAAGCTCCACGATACAAAGGAGACTACGGTTGGATTTTACGAAGTGGGCGTCGGGTAACTTAGACATCCAGCTAATATTGTGAGTTAATGAATTAGTCAACGGACCCACTGGTTGCAGGCGTCACATTTTTGTTGTTTCACTTATTCTTTAAGGGTTGTGGACCACAACTATAAAAAAGATTAAAAATAAAAGTTTTTTTAATTATAAGTTTCTAAACTTTTATTTTTCAATTTTATAAGATTATTTTCAAAATAATTATACAAATGTGGAGTTTTTTAAAATAATAGAATAACAATAAACGTTATTTTAAAAATATTTGAAAATAACGAAAATATGTTGGAGGAAAATATAGTTTACTTTCATCCATTATTTTTATGGATTATTTTTAAGTAATTGTACCAAACATGAAGAAAAAGAATTGAGATAAAATATTATGTATTAAAATTATTCTTTTAAATTATTGAAAAAATATAAATAAAGCAATGTTAAAAAAGATTTTAAGAGTTGTTTAGTTCTTATTTTTAAACGAGAAATAACATGTTTGGTGTTATTGAAAATTATTATTGTTATTTAAATTTAGTGTTTCACGTTTTTTCAGAACCAAAAATAAATAAAAAATAAAAACCTAGGAATCAAACATATTTTTTGTGTTTTCTTTATTCTCATTATTTTTCATAACAAAAAACGGTTTTCAAAAAATTGTAAACAAAAAAGCTCTAAGTTTCTTAGAATTTTGTTTTATATGATATAAAGAATTAATTTTTAAAAATGTTCTCAAAAATAGATTTCTTAAAAACTATGTTGGAAAAAGATATTTAAAAACTTAAAATGATTTTATTTATTTATTTTATGTTTATGAATATTTTTAAAATAAATTTTATTTTTACTATTTATTTTCAATTTCTATTCCTTTTTTTAATCGATTTTCAATTTATATTCCCATTCATATTTATATAATTACTTAATGAAAATACAAAATAATTAAAATTTATTTTATACTAAACCATTTTCAAACTTATTTTTGAGTTCGGAAAAAGACAAAACCTTTCATTTTTTATATTTTATTATGTGTTATTACTTTTTATTGTTGTTACTTCCATTCACTTTAAATACTACATTACAATACCCTTTTATTTGAATTCAAGTCTGGTACCTCGCATTTCTCATATCACCTAGACCTGACAAAATTTTACACCAACCTATGAATAAGATATATTTTTTACGGGTTGGGTTTAAGTATAATCGTGTTTGAGTTAAATTTGGTGACTATATAATACGTCTAATAAAAACGAGCTATATTTGTATTAATTCGAATTTGTCCGTGATATTAGTTTAATTATTATATTAATTAATATATATAGATTAATCCATTTAATATATTATTTGTATTGAATATTGATGAATTAATTATAATTTACATTATTATAAATTTAACAAATTAATGAATGTGTTATATGTCTCCTATCGTGTCACCAAATTACTAATTATGTTATATTTAAAGTTGTTATTCTTGACAAATTTATTTTATGTGTCATGTTCGAGTTAACAAATACAACAAAATACTTGTTATTGACACTATCAAAACACGACCATGAACACAAATTGTCATCCCTAATCCCATCCCTTTTATTGCTTGAACTAGACTTAAAAGGGTTTTAACTTTTATGCTTTATTACTTAAAACGTTATAGCATGGAAGACAAAAAGATTATTAAGGAAAATAATATATTTTTCATGTTTGATTTATCATAAAAATACACGCCCACACACATATGCATATTTTAATTATTTGATTTTTTAAAAATAAATAATTAAAATAATTTTTGAATAAACAACCAAAAATAATATCTTCTATATTCTTTCCTTTAAATTTCTCTCAAAGTTTTCAAGATTTTAATATGATAAGCATGAAAATAATATAACTTCTAAATGTTGAAAATTTTAAACAAATAAAAAAAGTAGGCATGGTAATTAATGTCCATGTATCGTATTCGGGTTGTGTCAATGCATAGGTATTTCTCTGTATTCACTAACCCGAACACGATATGAATAATAATCATATCAAAATTAATAAATTGGCTTGAACGATTAGTAATCGTTAACGTAATATATGCGTGCGTATTACTCGTTTAGTAATTTGATCATTTTAATTGATGTGAATTATAATTAATTCATAAATATTTAACATAAATAACATAATAAATAGGTTAATCTATGTTAAATATTAATTTACATAATAATTAAACATGTCAATTCGAGTCAATTTAGTTTTATGTAGATTGACATAAATATAACCTGTTTATTAAATGAGTTATACGGATAAATATAAATTTGATCGAGCTCTGATTATCTTTGGCTGACAGCGATAAAAGTGTCGAGTTCGTGTTGGGTTCAGGTGTTATGTCAAAATTTTGAAGCATATTATGAATTAGGCTGGGCTTTAACTTGAATATTAGGCACAAAGCCCAAGCCCCTCTCTAGTCCAAGCCACATTAATTGATCATTTTCCTCGGGTTGAAATTAATAATCATAAACCGTTTCTTTTTGAAAAAACTGTGTATGGCCGTCTTTTGTGGCTAGAGAATTCCCAAAATTTGAATTTCCCCCTTTTTTTTATTGGTAGAAACCTTGATCAGTCCTCCACAATGTTGTAACCACCCCAAATCATATTTTCTGCCTAACGCATTGCTCAAATTCCAGACACAGGCCTGGTTCAACAAAGGACGAGACATGTTCGAAGAAATGTCCATAAGATATTCCATGATTTGGATTGTGGGTGTTCCTCGATACCATGCCTTAGGGAAGTGCTTTCAATTATTGCAGCATTTTGTTGCGTTATGTGCAATGGGAGTTGTAGTGATGCTTGAATTTCATGCTCTGTGGATGTAGGGAGGATTCCCTGTGATTCCAGAAAGTAATGTTGTTTCTTGGAATCTAATGTGTGTTGGGTTGTTCAGCAATAGGAAGCTATGGTTGGGGACTATGTACAGCATGCTGGAATTCAGGTTATCAGAGTGTATAATTGTGTTGGGAGGGCCCACAATATGGTGGTCGAATGCCATAAGAGGCTAAACCTACTCTGGTAGTAAACCAGTTGGTTTTTTTTTATTTGAACTGGTTTTTGCTCAATCCAATGTGATAATCATATTTTCAAGCTATGAGAAAATCATGTTGGGTGAGGGATTATTGGGGTGCAACAATTCTGCTCTTTAAGCTTTTGATGTGTGTCACCCAAATGTAGGTGATGAAATGCTATAGAGGGTTTAACATACTCTTACCGGATACTGATTTGTTTTCGAGCATGGGAATAAGTTATGCAAATGATGGTGGTCGAATGCACCGATTGTTGTTCATATGAGACGGTCAAAGCCCAATTCAAAAACTTGGACCTGCACAATTGCAGGTTATTTGGAGGCTGAATGATGGGTGAGCAAGGTGTTGTTTGTTTTGTCGACTACTGAAGAGGAAAGTTGTTTCTTAGATGGCGCTACTGGCGGGTTTGAATGAGCAATAATGGAATGGAATCCTAGAACTTGGCTTCTACCAAAAAAAAAAGAAAGAAAGAAAAATATGTCTCTTGATTGAGTGCACAGAGATTATTGAATGGCTGCCCCACTCCCTGGCTTGCCTTTTCAGAACTGATTTATTGTTGAGAACATATGCAGAGAATCATACATGATTTTCGGAAGCAAAACAGTGACTGTGATGAAGTTTTCAGGGCTCCTGAAATTTTTTTGTTGCTCTATAGTGATGAAAGAATATGCTGAAGTATCGGCATGCCAAAATTAGAGCGATGCCCCACTGATCAGAATATCCTGGTGTGACCTAAAATAATTTCCATAACAATTAGATTAATGATCAATCTGTTGCTAACATGTATTTGGTCTATTTTGCAGGACATATCACATACTAATACCATGGTTAAGATAAGGCATCAAGCCCTTGTACAAGTGAGAAGAGGTAAGACTCAGAGATTATTATTTGTCAGTTCAAACTTCATGATTAGTTAAACTCAAATTCTAACCCACCATTGCAGCAAGAGACTGAAATTTTCCACAGTGAAGGAGAATTCAGACTTTAGCAAATAACATGCATTAATTCCAAAATTTAATCTGGCGTATAATCCTTAGAAGTGCCTATGAATGCTATAGTTCCATGTATAAGCATAGATTTTAATCATTATCATGTGGCTCCCACGAGGATAATTCACATAATAACCTCATCGTTCGATCTCAATGAACTGATTTGACATTTCCGTGTTATATGCTATATATAATCCTAAGAAGTGCCTATGAATGCTATAGCTCCATGTATAAACATAGATTTGAATAATTTTTATGTGGCTCCCATGAGGATTATTCACACAATAACCTCATCGTTCAATCTTAGTGAACTGATTTGACATCTCCACGTCATTCACTATTTGTCTGCAAAACCCTATGAAATAATGCTAGAATTAGAAGTTGGAATCATCGTTACGAGACAGGTAACATGAAATCATTTTTTAAAAGATTATGAGGGCAGTAGCTTGACTTTAAGTTTGTGGATGGAGCAAAAGATTAGACCCTTGATGTATCTAAATTTGAAGAATTGTCAAGTGGGTATTCATTATGATAACTATTTGTCTGTGAAGCAGATCGAAGATTGTTCCCAAAGGATGGTGCAAATCATTTAGACAAAGGTGGCATATACAACCAAGCCAACTTTAAGCAACAGAATCTTGGCAACTGGAAACCGAGTTGCTTTATCAGGTTAGTAAAGCACGTTTATCCCATCAATTTTGTTGCCTTGTTGAAGTTCCAAGTATTCTGCATAATTCATCCCCAATAAATACAGGTGGGTTGCTATTGCAATTTGCAAGGTATCGTTTATGACTGGGATGCTGGCTCAACTATTGTCCTTGATTGTCCATCTGTGGTACTTAGTGATATTCTAACTGTGTCCTGGATGGTCCATCTCATCGCATCTCCATGTATGACACTCTTGTACCTCCTTATATTTTCAAGATAAATAGAAAATAATTAGGACTTGCAAAATAATATTTATATGCGGAAATGGGCATTAAAGAAAAAAATAATATACGCTTAACTTTGTTGAGGTATCAAAATCTGTTTGTCTCGTTGTTGTCACTTGTTATGTGTCTCTTAGCTTAGCCTAGCCAGTCTCTCTTCTCTGAGCTTTGTCTGCTTCTTTGGACCACAATTCTGTCTTTGTTTTTGTATCCTGGTGCATAATCATAAATCAACCCTAGGCTAGCTGCCATTTTTTTTTGCATTTGATATGATTGGTTTCCGGGTTAATTTATCAACCATGCATTACACCATGCTTAATTTTTATATTCAGATTTATCGTCTCTTTGTCATCTACAACAGCATTGTGCATTATGCATTATTCGCAGCCCTTGATGTATTTTTCTATGTTGATATCTATCTCTTTAAAAGAAAAAAAAAGAAAAAAACTAAAAGATTCAAATGTGGGTCTTCCTGTAGATTCACAATTCCATGAGAAATGATTTAAATCCATTGATAGAATCTGGGGTTTTCCTTCAAAATCACATGATGTGAATTTCAACTTTTCTAATCATTCAAAACTGCAACTTGTGCAATCATTCAAAACTGAAACACTGACAGAAGGGAGGGTTCTTGAAAACTGGAAATTCCAATTACAATGTTGTACAAGATTCCCCAAAAGTTGTAGGAAATTAGACACTCTATAGTCTATTCAATGGGAAGGAACAGGTTTCCCAGATAGCCATTGCAATTGATTTTGTTGCATATAACAAATTAACAATTTTATGAGTCAATCCGACTTCAATCTAACCCGAAAACAATATCTAGAAAAGAAAAATCCAAACAACTCTACCATGATTATTGTATTATCCAGTGACTACACCACATGAACAAGAGGATAGAATCTAAAAGAGAAGAAGAAGAAAGAAGAAGAAGAAGAAGGTGGAAGGGCATGAACATTGAACACAGCCATAGCTAACTAAAACCCTAGAACTTCATGATCTGGTTCACATATATACATTTCCTCCACCCACTGCTTAGGTTCGTCCAACAAACCCGGGCTCAGTCTGAGCATGAGAATGCAGAACTCCATCTGGTTGAGAGCTCCATCTCCATCCAAATCACCCTCACTCAACATAGACACAATCTCATCATCCCCCATATCCTGCAACCCCAAAAGCAAAGCACTCCTCTTCAAGCTCTCAAAAGTGATAAGCCCTTTCTCGACATCCATGAGCAAGTGAAAGCCATTGCAGAGCTCACTGATGAATCCCTCCGCCCCCGACCCCTCCATCATGGAAGGGAAGTAGTCCTCAAACTGAACTCCCCCTTCATCCACCTCCATTATTTGATATTTCTAACCTTGTAGAAGGATCTGAGAGAGTGATTGTTGGAGATATATGGATGATCTTAAAGCCTCACAAAAGGGAGGATAGCCTTAAATAATGGGGGAGAAAATGAAGCCATTAATAAAGGGTACAATTCTGCAGACATGGACAAGAACCACACCTATGATGGCGGTATGCTTCTTGCACCTTTCAGTGCCAGCTTCCTTCTAGGAAGCTGCATGGAATCAATACTGTTAAAAAATATATATATATATTAGTGTGATTTTTATTGGAAATATAAAAGGAAATGATAATGCAGAACCATACAGGGTGGGGGGCCATCCATACCAGTGAAGAAAAGGTACGACAACAGCTTGTGGGATGCCTGGAAAAAACTCACCATGTAGGACAATACAGCCTGTTTGCTTCTGTGGCCCTTTTTTTTTTTTTTTAATAGGGTTTTTAATTTTTTTTTATGATAAATAATTGAAAATTAGAGGAAGTTTTTATCTTGGATTTCTAAATCATTGTCTGATCTTGTTTAGTGACGTATTGGTAACATTCTCTTCTCTATGGGTTATGGGTTTGATACTGGGATGCTTCTAATTCTACAGCCTATGATGTTGTTCCGAGAAATCTTACTGTCCTTTGCCTCCCCCATCATGCTTCACCAATTTTACACTTTATCCCTTCACGGTTAAAAATTTAGTATTTTTTATCCCGCCAATCAAATTTGTGAATATTTTTGTTACATTTACAAAACCTTGCATTAATTATTAAAGTTTTTGTTGTTATTCACCGTATGGTTCATGCACCAATTTCAACTTAGACCAGAATCGTTGAATTTACTCTTTCTCCTCAAGGCTTATTATTATTATTTTTTTGACTAACTTTTACCCCAAAATCATTATATACAATACTTTATATTTAAAAATTTAGGTTATGTTGTTGAAACTGTTTTTTTTTTTTTTTTGGAAAAACAAAAAAGAAAATATAGAAGATCATGTTTAGTTCTTTATTTTTTTTATGAAAAAATGAAGAAAGCATCACAACGTTATTAAATTTAGAGAAGGAAGCGAATATTTTTTTGAGGCGTCAATAGTATTCCGTGTTTTTCAAAATTGTTTTCTTTTAACTGCTGGGTCAAATGCCCAGAGCGAGCGTGTTGTCTCCTTATACGACAGCGTTAACGCCCATTTATCCATTTATGTAATTAAGTAATGAGATGAGCATGTCTAATTTATGAAACAAACATTAGAAACGTCTTTGGCTTAGAAAAAAAACCTTTGAGTCTTGGTGGACGTACGGACAAACATCGATTGGAAGTAAAATTGTTGTCTTATGTTTAACTTCTCAGACTTATTATTATTATTATTCTTTTTAGTGTGTGAGGTATTACAGTAGATTAAGATCTGTATGAAAAATATATTTAAATCGTAATAAATACTTATGTTAACTGTTCGATTAAATGATGGATCATCAAGGACAGTAAAGTTTCTGTAGAGCATGAAGACATTATGATTAAGTTATGAAATGTCTGATCGTTATCACACATGTTTGGTAGTTCTTTAAGACTAATTATCTACACTTTTATTCCTTAGTTTTTAAATATTTAATATTTTATCCATACAATCAAACTTCTAGCTATTTTTGCAACAATTACAAAACCTTACGGTTATGTTTGTTTCAGAGAAAGCTCCAAAGAAAGAAAAAGGTACTAAAGAAAATGGTTTTTTTTTAATTGGTTTGTGTAACTAAAAAATCTAAAAAAAAATCAAATATAAATAATATTAATTAGAAACATATATTTTAATTAATAAAATAAAATGAATTTAAAAATATAAATAAAGTAATATATTAGATATTATTATACTTTTATTTTCTTTCACGTTGTCTTTTCTTATGTTTTTCATGTCTATTCTCTTTTTCTTTTGTTTTCTCTCTATTTTTTTTTTTTTTTGCATTTTCCCTCAAATTTTTAGGGAATCAAATATACCCCACATAAATTATTACAGTTTTTGTTATTATTCGCATGATTCATGCACTGATTTGAACTAGGAGTAGAATTATTGCATTTATTTCTTTCTCATAACATTTATTTTGTCTCGCTATCAAACAAGTAATTTTATTTTTTTTGTCAAGGATACAATCAATCAACATTTATGTTAAGTTGTAATAGATTGATGTGATAAGGGATATAGAATTTTATTTTTGTTAAAAAAAATAATATAATTGATTTAGCTTATATCATCAATAAATCGAAGATATAGGTTAATACTTATGTAAATGGTATAAAGCATAAGTTTGATGATATATTAAAATATCTGTTTAATTTTTAATATATATAATTGAGTCGTTTCTTGTTTGAATCATTCTTCATCTGAGTCGACGATAAATCGGCTTGTCGTAATAAAAGATGATAAAGCCGTCGTCGATGATGGCGATACTTGTAAAAATAAGATTAAATCTAAATATTTATAAAATAATTATTTTATTAAATAAGAAAATAAAATAAATAGATATAAATGGATGGGTGATTGTCGACAAAAAATGATAAAAAAATTACTACTCATTATTTAAAGAAAATAGGATAAAAAAGAACAAGAAACAAAAAATGCGAGGAGGGTCGGCTAGGTTTCATTGCTCCTAGAGCAATAAATGGGCACGTGATCCAAAATTACCATAAAAGGGCGATGGTGATAGGTGATGTACAGCCACGAATATAGGAATTAGGTGTCACTAAAAACAACATAAAAAATAAAAGACATTAATGTTAGAGATTTTATCGCCACCCTAATTAATTCATAATCAATGTAGTCCAACCGAAGTTAGTCCATGGCCCCAAAATGTCTTAAAACCTATTAAACTATATTTCGGTAAAAATTTCTAATTTTGGAAATTGTAAAATAGTAAATTATACGATTATAGAAGTCACAGTTTTTATTTGTTTTTTAATTTGAGATGCTGAAATGATTCATGATTCAGTAGTTTTGTATTTATTTTTTGTTTCCGAACATCATTTGATTTTTTGAAGGAAGAAAATGGTTGAAGCAGAAAATTAAAAATTTGGTTTTCAGATTCGGAAAATTTAGCTACCGTCGTGATTTTAAATCTTTCGAAATGAAATAGGTACATTCCGACATTCGAGTGCTACATTTAACTTATAAGTGTGCGAGAAATATAGTGCTAAATTTTGCGTTTTATAATGTTAATTCGCGATCGTTTAAGTAAAATTATTTTGAAAGATTCGTGTTTCTTGATAGTTTAGACAAATAAAACAAGTTTAGAATAAAATAATATATATATATATATATATATATCTGATCTCACTCCGATTTTAGAGCCAAAATAAGCTTTAGTGTATAGTAAGGTTTTTTGCTCATCACCTCTTCTCAAACCCGTTATTAAAAATAAATGGATTAAGGATGAATTTTATATAAATTTTAATCAAAGTATTACGATTCATTTTAATATTATTTAAATTTAATTTTACTTTTTCATCGTGTTGCATAATAAAAATGATAATAATAATAATAAATTATTATTATTATTATTAACTGAATAAATAAATTATAAAAATAATTATTATGATCGAAATGGAAATGCTGGCTTAATCATGTCAGAATAATATTCAAAAAGCAATGACATCTTATCTTGTGTAAGTCTTATTAACATTAAGTACAAAAAAATTATATTCGGCGTTGGCAAAGAAAACCAAGCAGCAGCTGATTTATAAAGTCTTTTTTATCAAAAACATTACTTTTTACTGTTCATATATTCATACCTTGATTATCATTCTCAGTAGTTGGTCCACCATATCGGACCAAGGCCAAAATGTCTTAAAACCTACCAAATTAGATTTCGGTAAAAAATTTTAATTTTGGAAAATATAAAAATGTAAAAATTACTTTTATCAAGGCAGCCACACTGTTTCGTGTTTTCACACATTGATTATCATGGTCCAACCGAAGATGGTCCATGCCCCTATTGGGCAAAGGCCAAAATGTCTTAAAACCTACCAAATTAGATTTCGGTAAAAATTTCTAATTTTGGAAAATGTAAAAATGTAAAAATTACGGTATAGAAATCTAAGTTTACAAAATTACTTTTTATCAAAGGCATTACTTTTTACTGTTAGTATTTTCATACCTTGATTATCGTGGTCCAACCGAAGTTGGTCCATGCTCCTATTGGGCAAAGGCCAAAATGTCTTAAAACCTACCAAATTAGATTTCATTAAATTTTAATTTTTGGAAAATGTAAAGTACAGTATGAAATCTAAGTTAACAAAATTACTTTTTAGTTTTTATCAAAGGCAGTACTTTTTACTTTTAGTATTATCATGATTATCTTTTTTTTTTTTTTTTACATATATTTACTTTGCACTGTAAAATTGTAGTATTATATTAAGTGAAGATTAGAACCAGATTCATTCTTATGTTATAGTCGATCATTTAACCATTGAATTAAGCTTCGTCGGCACTTTTAACTATCTTAAATACTGCATTTGATCGATAAATATTTGAGATTTAAGTTTTTTTTATTATGCTTATAGTTTTTGGTTATTTTAGATGAGCACATGAAAACTCTTTTTTTTTCAAGAACCAACAATAAAAAATAAACTTAATCCTCAAATAATTTAACAATATCGTAAAGAAAAAAAAAACTAAATATTTGAAGTTCTTTTTAAGAAAAAAAAAAAAAGATCAAAATTTCATTCTTTTATTGTAGGAAAAATTATAGAAAATAACATGAAAGGACACAAAAAATTAATAAGCTGAATACATAGATTTTTAAAATAACAAATTAATTTTACGTGTTTTTCGTCTCGTTATATTTTTCTGTCCCCATTACATTTCTGATATTATGTTCATAAAAGGATTTAGACTTAAAACTTCTCGTATCTCATCCCATTCGTTTCCATGAGTCAGGCCTCAGGGGCAGCTCATTGACTTATTGTTCTATTTTATACAAAACATCTATGTAATTTAAAAATAAATAATTTTTCTTCAATGTAATCATATTTGTGTTTTAAAATTTTCACGATTTTGGTTTCAGAAAATAATATTATTATATTTGATTTGTGTAGAAAATTGCAAAAAAATATATAAATAACAGAAATTATATAATTTAATTCTAAACATATGCATATATAAGAAGAAAAATAAACATAAAAATATGTAAAAAGTAATTTATTGACTAATAAAACTTATCAGGAGTATAATTTTTTTTAAAATAATAAGAATTTTAGACCCCTTATTTTATTTATTTAAAGAAACCAAGGAACAAAATAGTATAATGTAATGCAAAAGGTGTTGAATAAGAAGAAAAATATAAGGCTGTTTGGTTTTATTTTGAAAATTGTTCTTAGCAGTTTTGCTCATGTCATTTATTCTACAGAAAATTATTTTTATGCTTATAATTGGTATCGTTTGTGTTCTCTGTATTTTTCATAACAAAAAAAAAAAAAAAAAAAGAATCAAGTGTGTTTTTATTTTCTTTGTTCTCCTTGCATTGGAGAACAAAAAAAATGCAATCGTGTTCTTTGTGTTTTTTGTTTTTTATGTTTTTCATAACAAAAAAAAAAAAGAACCAGAAGTATTCTCTTTATTTTCCTTATTCTCATTTATTTTTCATAACAACAAAAACAGTTTTTAAAAACCTTAACCAAACATGCCCTAATAGATTCCGGAAGTTACTTCTCCCAGTTAACCTTTTCCAGTAAGAAGGATGGACCAAACTCAGTATCTCTATGGGCCTAAAGATAGTCCAAATCAGCCTACGTTTTCATCTCCAGTTTAGGCCCATCTTTGAGCAAGTTGCCAAAAAACCGGCCCACATGGTCCTACAAGATCCATCTCACAACCTTCTTTTTTCCTTTTTTTTTTTTTTTTTTTTCTTTTGAAATAAAACTACAAATAAGAAAATTTACAAATTCGGATAAATGATAAACCATAATAATCTTCAAAAGCAAAATTTTTAATATCCCTAGAAAAATCTGACTATCAAATATTTGCTTATCTATAAATATGACAACGATCGTAAATATAAAGATTCCAAAAATGTCTCCAAATATCCTCCATAAGCAGCATCTCACAACTTTTTAAGATTCACTCATCAATTATTTAAAGAAATTAATTTCAAGTTTTAATAGTGTTTTATATAATATATCTTAGAAGACTTGAATTTTCTTCACAAAATAATTTTAACTAATAGTGTTTTAAAAATAATATTAAACGATGTTGATTAATAGCTGTAAGTGCAGGGTTTGGCCAGTGATTAAAGGGTTGGAGTGGCATATGAAAGGATAGGGTTGAGTGCTTAATAGGGAATAGAGAATATTCTGACGTTATAATACAAAATGAATAAATAGAAAAAAAATGCAAACAAAATAAAATATATATGAATAAGCCACATCATATTTATTAAAACAAAGTGGGTTACTCAAGAATTTACAAAAGGAAAAGATTTATTATTTTAAATACATGCTCAAATTTTTAATAAAAAGAAATCAGGACAATTCGTTGAGTAAGCTAAAAAATAATCATGAAGTAAATTTGGGCAAAAAAATAGTATTGGATTAAAAAAGTAAGAAAGAAAAGGAACATATAATTTTCAGAAAAAATAATATTGATTGACACTATAATTAATGATGGAATCCCAAATATAAATTACAAAAGCTTGTATAAGATAAGCGATATTGAGTTAATAGTATAATAATTGGTATAAAAGAAACATATAAATTTGAGTAATATAGTAGCAGAATATTAAAACTAGTTCTTGACATATTAATGATCGTAATTTAATATTTTTATTGTCAAATCTTTTACTATTTGAATCGTCGCCAAAAATAAAAGCATCGTAACGAGAAAATAAAAAGCGTCACGTTATAACGAGCGATAAGAAAAGAAAAATATGTATATGAGTTATTTCAGTTAAGAATAATAAAAAAATTATCAATCCTTGAAAAAAAAAGGTTAAAAGAGAACAAGCGACAAAAAATGAAGGGAAAGGAATATAAATTTTCTTAAAAAAAGGAAAAGTAAGAAAAAATGAAATTGGGATTGTAAATTATTTTTATTTACTATTTTACACTCGATTTATGTACGATATTAATATAGATATTAAGTTATGTAAGAAATATAGATATTTAATAATTACATGCTTTAAAAATTTTGAAAATTTTGTTGAATTTCGTACATGAATAATTAGTTTATTATTATTTTTTCCTTGTATATCTCAAAAGTCGCGAGTAACGCAAGAATTATAAATATAAATGAAATTTATAAGAATCTAAATTTGTTTAAAAATTTTAAATTATTGAAATTAAATAGTATTATAACTTTCCCTTACCAATCATGTTAAAGGGTTATTTTTTTTTGCTATTGAACTAAAATTATTAATTTATAATTTTTTTAATTTATTATATTTTTTGAAAATCATTTTACATAAAATATGTACGTGATATGTGTTTCCGTGATTTGGTTGTCCTAATTTTATATTGTCTTATTAGAGTATTTTATTTCTACCTTATTACAATAGTATTTACTACTATTTGGCAGGGAAAGAACAAATTACAAGTGTCAATTCCCAAGTCTTCGTAAAGGCGGGCCCCCACCCCAGCTCATCTTGTCCCATATCGATTAGACCTTGGATATTGACAGGACACCATCTCAAATATTTATTGGGGTGGTCCCATTTGGATTTGTTTATTGTTTGGATATTTTTCAAAAATCATATAAAGATCCTAAAAAATATTTAAAACAAATCATTAGAAACTAACCAACAATAAAAATATAGCATATGTCAAATATTTACTCCTTATACCTAAATAGATGAATATTTTATATAAATATTGATAGTTAAATTGTTTGAAAAATTAGAAAATTTGGTTATTGTGATATCATGAAAAGACTAAGTCTTTATATATAATAAACCATGTAAATTAAGTATAAAAGAAAGTCTTATATAAAATAGGTTATACAATTTTAAGAAAATATAAATTACAATCCTAAAAAAATATAAAATAAATCTAATAATATAATAATCTAACAATTAAAATATATATTTTTATCAAAATTTCATATTTATATTCAAATTTTATTAATTATTTAATTTTTAATAATATAATTAATGTTAAAATTATAGTTTATTAATAACATAAAATAGAATTGGAATCTATATACATTTATATTTTTATATTTGGTTGTTGCATTTATAAAATATTCATAAATAAAAATAGCCAATATATATTGTTTTTACACCTAGTATAATATGTGGTTCCCTTCCCTGTGGAGAGAGCCTGCAGTTTCAGATTTTTGGGAAGGGTGTACGACAGATTTTGAAATTTGATGATTGACTGAGAATATATCCCGATATATTGGAAAATATCGGCTATTTGGGAGATAAATTCCCGAAATATCGTATGTGATATATTCGATATTTACAACCCTGGAGATAAAAATTATTTTTAAAAAGATATTTAAAAATGTTATAATCAAATTGAAAACATTTTAGATTTTAGATGATAAGTATGAGTTTCTTACAATAACGTGTTTTAAAGTTTCGAGAGACCTTTGAATCAAAGTGAATAATATTCATATGATTAGATCAAATAATTATAAATAATATTAGAATCAATCTTTAATCTTGATTTAAGGGTCTATTTCATTTATCTCTGTAAAGATTATTTATTCGTTCAACATCATAATTCTATAAAAAATAACAACGACAACGTTTTTAAATAGAATATGAATATATATCACTTATTAAACTCCATCTTTCTTGCCCTTTCTTTAAAGGATTTTCATGTGTTAAAATTTTAAGTCAATGACCAACTATGATAAAATTTACAATGTCAACATAACTAATTAAATAAATAAAATTTATCCTCCTTTTCTTTTTCAATTTTCATTATTGTTGTCGTCGTCTTGATACGATATTTGTTTATTATCATTGCGATGTTTATTTATGTGAGGACAATTTAAATAGGCAAAATATATTCGATCGACGATAAAAAATCGAATTAATGATCATTAATATGGTGCGAAACTTGAATAATAAGTATTTTAATCATAGTATTAATATATTTGAATGTGTAGGCTCGATTCGCACTTCGATTATATAAGAACTTTAAAGCGATTTATTATATTATTAACTTGGATGTTGTTTCATTCTTTATGATTTTTAATGATTTTGATTATAGGTTTCTATCGATTGCTAATCTCAATTCATAAAATTATTTTTTTCTTAAAAAAAACAAGACAAATAAATATTTTTTGGCAAAAAAAAAAACTAAATAAATAGATATTTCAATGAAAATTATAATTAAAACCTATGGTTCAATTGCACTCTATGTGCATTCACTTGCAAAGCTCAATCTATTTCATCAAATAACTCAAATTTTATAAATCTACTCTTCATACTTTTTTTCTTGAAAAAATAATTTATTATAGATAAAAAATATTTTTACGTTTTGTAACTGTACATGTACATTTTAAAATAAATGGCTATTTTACAAAAAACAATAAAAAAAAAGTACATAACACGGTCATAAATAGATGAAATGTTAGATTTCAAAATTTTAGTTTTTAAAAGATCATTTAATAAAATCAATCTTTCATAAACCCAACAAATCTCTCTAAAATAAAATTTTGATATAGGCCTTTTTTTTTATTTTTCAAAAATGAAAACTCTCTTCTGTGATGTAAGTATTTTTACATACAAATAGAAAATCACATTTTAAAAATGTTTGAAATTGATTTTAACCCTTCAAATGTGTATGGGAAAAAAAAATATATTTCATTAAAATTTAAAAAATAAAATAAAAAAGTGGCCCATGGGCCCTTGGAAAGTATGGAAAGCCCGTACAATAGAGAATGAGAATGGAGCCCAATCAAACCAACCCTTTTATTCCATCCCTCTTGGGTTACAAGAAAACAAGTCAAAACGTTTTCATATCATGAACTAGGGGTCAAGGAGTAATCGAAATATAAAAAGCATTTTCAAAAAATAAAGTTTTGAATTCTGGGAAGGAAGCGACAAGTATCCCAACCATCTCCATTTTCAACCCAATACCTTGCTCAAAAGCTCAAGTCAAAACATGTAGCAGATATGTAAAATTTGGATAGAGGAACAATCAAGTGAGCAAGGGTTGTATAGTAATCAATACACCACTACTAACTAAACCAATCACAATTAAGTCCAACTCAAACAAATGATGATGACCCATCTAATCCAAAGTTCTCGATCTATTATCAGCTCATGCAACCGTTTTGGGCATGTTTGATAGATATTTTAATTAAAATGCTTAATGTAGATGTGCTCGACTTTGAACTTAGAGACGTCTTATGACTTAAAAATGCGTATATGAGATTAAAGGGTTTTGTCCTAAGTGGGATGTATTTTAAAAAAATTACCAAAATAGGTTGAAAACCAAACTAGTGCGTCTTACTTAGCGATCGTTTGAAATTTTTTTAAGTTAAAATCATAGTCGTTATTTACGACGTTAAACTTAAAATTTGACGGGTATAAACGTGTGCTGAAGCGTTAATTTGCTTTTAATCTATTTTGATATTTAAAAAAAATTGTATTAATTTGGGACCAAGACTCATTAAAGGAAGCATCTACGTGACACTCGAAAACTACGTGAGCAGAAAAATGAAGGCTGAATCGAAGCTGTATGAAACTTGAACTCGTCTCGAGCTCAAAGTAGGCTCGAGTCGAGATATAAATTAAAATTCATAAAATCCTAAGTAGAGATATATTATTTATGCTATCCCCTAAAATAGAGATATAAATTTTTTAAAATTTTATATACAAAAAAATTCAAGTTTCTAGCGAACTTTTGGAGTAGAGTTACGAGGTTCTTGTTTGCATTCGTTAGCATTTTGAGGTTGGCTCTGGCAGGTTGAGTTTTGATCAAGTCGAATCCGAATAGCTCGTGAGTTGTCCCATCACCTTAACACCCCAATACGACACATAAATTTTCCCCAATAACTGCTATGGGATGTGATAGATTTGGTAAGTGTGAGCATCCTACAAGTCCATTTCCCACAGGGCCACACACTTATTGTAGGGTAGAAAAAGGTCTTGGCTAGAGAAATTTCTTAGGAGTTAAGAAGGGCGTTGAGACAAAACTCCGGGAGTTGACTTGACTTGTTTGAAATCCACGTTTCAGAACCTAAAAATATGAGGAGCCTACATGATCTGCTCAATACTTGTTAGACAGACAAAAAGATAGAAGAAAACTAAAAGCGAAAAGGTTCCAAAATGGGGCGCAAAGCTCTGTGCTTCTATGCTTTTCTGGTTTTGTTTGTGGGCTTATGTTTTTATGGGTTCCCACACCAACCGGGTAAGTGTTTGTGATTCACTTTTGTTTTTTTCCTTAGATATTTGGTGTCTTATATTAACATATACTGTTAGTTGTGGATGTGCAGTTCAACACATAGGAGATGTGGGAAGAAGAAGAATCCACAATGGTTTCATCACCCTGGTGATCAAATCTCTCCATTTCTTTATTTCCAAGAGCATGCAGTTCAGGATCTCATTGCCACTGCATTCTACATCCTCTGACATGCCTAGGCTGCTATTTTGGGTGGGGTTTACTCGATCAATCAGTTCTATGGACTCCCCAATTTCGTAATCCAGATAAAAGAAATAAATTAAGACACCACCAGTATGAGCCTTCCACGCTGCCTAACCTTCTTTTACCCAATCAATCTCTTCTAAGTAATATATGTGTTTGGAAATAAGTGTTAGCTAATCCTATAATGTGTAATCGCCATATACGATAATATTGTGCAATAAACATCCAAAATCTTATGTTAAATATTACGAATGAGAGTTAGTAGTTTTATGAATATAATGTTATAAATTTTGTAACTCCGTCGTTATGTGGTTTAATATATACATCTATATATCCATGAGTAATAGAGGAATGAAATATGAGATGTTTAACCTACTGATGACTCCATCGCTGCGTTTTATATATACTATAATGCATATGATTAATGAAGAAATGATTATATGACCTATGAAATGCTTAACCTAGTGACTCTATCACTATGATATAATATATGCATAATGTATATGATTAATGAAGAAATGATAACATAACCTATGTAATTTATTTGCATTGAAATTAGTAGAAACCTATCATTACCCATTTGACATAATGGAGGTAAATAGTAGTAATGTAACTCCATGTGGTCTTTTATGGAAGACAAATGATTTTTTTTTTTTCTTTTTATAAGGTTAGACCCACGAGTCACGCTCTTTATATGACTTATGCTTTTGATTGTTTTACTTATAATATCATACCACACTAGTGACCCATCTACTTAATGAAAGTTGTCGGTAATTGTGGATTCATGGGTACAAGAAGGGGGACATCATTTGCTGCTCAAATCATACCAAAAAATGTTATTCGTATAATAGTGGATCAAGGTATGCAACGAGCAGAAGTTATGCTAAAGGGTCCTGGTCTCAGAAGAGATACAACATTACGAGCTATTCATGGAAGTGGTATACTATTAAGTTTCGTATAGGATGTAACTCGAGTTGAAGACTATAGCCAAGAGATGACTTACAAGGAAATCAACTCACTTCTAAAGTATTGTTCATAGATCAAGATAAGAACATCATTATTCATTTATCTTTTTTTAATGTTTGTAGCTATTATATTTATGAACCTAAATTTGGTTTTAAGATTTATTATTTCCGCATAAAGTTTTGGCTTACAATTAGCTCATATACCAACCAGCCACACTTGATTTGATTCGGGTGAGAAACCGAAAAAACTTAGTATTGATTCCTACATGGTGGCATACTGCAGGTGTAATTAGTAGTAATTAATTCCCAGTATTTGAAACTCAAGCATACATGTTGAACATTCTGATTGCCCTGATCTGTCAGTACATGTTGAACACATTTTGATTTCTCACATTTTCTCAGTCAACTTCCAAATAAGCACAAAAAATACCTAATAAATCTAACCTTAGAACATGGTGCAGATCCAGTAGATACATGAATAACAAAGAGCTAGTAAGGCACAAAGTATGATCTAAATCTAAACCAAGAACTCGTACGGATTAGGAAAGAAAATCAAATGATCAAATACGTAGTTGACTTGACACTAAAATGAAAAGAATTCTCCTCAATGTTCTGGTTTTGGAAATAATTTATTAATAATTATAATAGTATGTATTTTTCCCCCAAATTCAGTCAATTACTGATCATGAATCATTGATAAATATGTCTCCAATAAATGAACATGAATCATTGATAGAGTTGATGATTAAAACTGATCAACTTTGAGGGACAAGTCCAAGAAATTCATTTGCTTGTTAGAACGTGACCAGTGCATGTGTATCTCCCTACGAGGCATTGATACCTTTTGGTCTTATTCATCCTATTGGTTGGACAAAACATGCAAAGCTACAAGCTATCAGAATATCACTAGGATACAACAGGAGCATCATGTACAGGGCCGGCCCCGACAGCCGAATATAAAGCGCGCGGGCTTTAGGCTGCATTGAATGCACATTACTAAGCGTTTATAAATAGCTATTATCTGGCGCAAGCGTGGGTATTTTAGGCCCGTAATCCAATTTCAACATTAAATATCTAAAAAAAATGAACAATAAAAAAAAAAAAAAAAACTGAAAAGTCATTATCGACCAGAAATATCGAAAGTCAAATCCATTAACCCCTTAACCCTCTCTCTCGGTAAATCAAATGAGAATAGACTAATAGTCTAATTTAATTTACTCTCTCCCTCTCTCTCTCTCGATGAAACGGTAAACCCGATAACGCAAACATTTTTTTCTTTTCTCATAAACATCAAGCGGAAACAAAAACTTACTCTGCTTCTTTCTTTCCCCTCTGTCTCTGCCATGGTCTTTCTGCAGTGCCGAGAGAACTGACTCACAGCTCACTCCCTGATATCACGAGATCAAATTTTTTATTTTTTTGCCAAGTCTTTGCGTGGATGCATTTCGACATCCACTCACTCCATCCTTCTTCAACTTGGGTTTATTATTTCAAACCGGGTTCTATTGTTTTATAAATTTAAATTTTTTTGTTATATATTTTATTTATACTATATATTGTCATTGTGTTTGTTTGTGTTTGTTTTGTTGTTATATTTTTTTGTTTGTGTTTTGTTTTGTTGTTATATAGTTATAATATTAATAATATGACACCCTAGAAGACAACCAAGTGGATACGAAAAAAAAAAAAAAAAAAAAAAAAAATAGATCCAACTAATAGAATCTCAAAGGATCTCTTGATAAATTTGTTACTAGTAAGAAAAATAATGTAACAAAAAATTTAGATGAAAATTTTGAAAATAAACAAGTAGATAATGAAATAGAAGAGAATAAAATAAAAAATATTGAAATAGAAAATATTGAAATAAAAGATAATGAAATAGAAGATAATGAAATAAAAAATATTGAAATGAAAATATTGGAAATAAAAGATAATAAAATAGAGGATAATGAGGAAATAGAAAATATTGAAAAGAAAATAATTAGAAATAAAGATAATGAAATAGAAGACAATCAAAATCTTAATGAAGCAAGTGATTATGGTCATATAAATATTTATGATCCGAAGTCAATGGAAAAATGTTGATCTGATGCCAGATTTATTAGTAGAAAATGGTCCAATTAGATATAATAATTTAGATTTTCCTAAGGATGAACACTCTAGACATTTTCCACTACATTTATATTCGCAAATTAACAAATGGGGAAACACTTGATAGAAGATGGCTAGTATATTCAAAGATTTGGATAAAATATTTTGTTTTTGTTGCAAATTTATTCAATATGAATTATTCTACAAGTAAACTAGCTAATGAAGGAACAAAAGATTGGAGAAATATTGGTGTTAAGCTTAAAAATCATGAAATAACTAATGAGCATATAACTAATATGAATATTTGGATTGAATTAGAAACAAGATTGCAACTAAATAAAACAATTGATCAGAGTATCCAAGAACAAATTAATAGAGAAAAAGAATATTGGCAAAATGTATTAGTAAGAATTATTGCCGTTGTAAAAAATCTTGGTAAAAATAATTTAGCTTTTCGGGGAAAAAATGAAAAAATATATCAAGAAAATAATGGCAATTTTTTAAGTTTAATTGAAATGATTGCAATTTGATCCGATAATGCAAGAACACGTTAGAGTCGTATTCAACAAGATAAATTCACCAACCATTATGTTGGACATAACATACAAAATGAATTGATAAGTTTGTTTAGGAAATGAAGTAAGAAGCAATATTATTAAAAAAGTTAAAGAAGTAAATATTATTGATCATATGATTGTACTCGATGCAAGTCATCAAGAACAAATGTCTCTCATATTACGATGCGTGAATATTACAATAAGTCGATAAAAATAGAAGAGAATATTTTTTTAGAGTTTATTAAAGATGATACAGTGGAAAATGTTTATTTGATAAACTTATAGATGTAATAAATAATCTTGAGCCCAGATATTAATGATGTACGAGGACAAGGATATGATAATGGAGTGCAATATGAAAGAAAGGAAAACATCAGGGTATTACAAAAAATGCTACTCAATATAAATCTAGATCATTTTACACATAAATGTGGTTGTCATAATTAAATACAGTGCTTTGTGATATGGCTAACTCTTGTCTAGGCTATCATTTTTGGAATAGTGCAGCGTATATATTCATTATTTTCATATTCCACAAAACGATGGAAAATTTTACAGATAATATTCGAGTTTAACTCTTAAGCCATTATCACAAACACGTTGGGAGAGAGTCGTGTTGAAAGTGTTAAAAGCAAATAAGATTTCAAGCTCAAGAATAAGAGATGCATTATTGCAATTAGCGGAAACTAGTGAAGATCCTAAAACAAGGAGTGAAGCTAATTGTTTAGCAACATATGAGATTGAGAATTTTGAATTCTTATTGGGCATGACTATTTGGTATGATATTTTATTTTCCGTCAACTTAGTTAGTAAATATTTACAATCAAAAGACATGCATATTGATATTGCTATATAAATCAATTAAAAGGTCTCATTTTTTTTTTGAAAAATATGAGAAAGTGGATTCACGTCTTTATGATTTCATCTAAAGAGATTGCATGTGAAATGGGTTATAGAACCTATATTTCGTGAAAAAGCGTAGAGTTCGTAGAAAAACAATTTGATGAAAATGTCGATGATGAGGGTAACACAATCTATTGAAGAATCTTTAGAATTGATTATTTACATATATAATTGATCAAGCTATTTCTTCCTAAAAAATAGATTTGAACAATTACAAAGTCACAATATTTTTGGTTTTTATTTAACTTAAGAAAATTAAAATCATTGACCAATGATGGTTAAAACAATATTGTTTGGATCTCGAATGTTTCTTAAAACAGAAAATTTTTCGATATTGATGGCTTAGATTTATTTTTAGAACTAAATGTTTTAAAGAAATTTTACAACGAAAAGAAAATCGCCAATTGAGATACTAAATTATATAAAAGGTTAGATTCTTTTCCCGAATCATTACGTTACAACATAGAATATTATTACCAGTGCTTTATACTTGATTTAGCCTGCGGAAAGAGAGAGCTTTCCAAAAATTAAAATTGATAAATCTTACTTAAGATCGACTATGTCACAAGAAAGATTAACTGGATTAACGATACTATCAATTGAAAAAGAAATGGTAGCAAAACTTGAATATAAAACGTTAATTAATACTTTTGCAACTCAAAAAGCAAGAAAAATTAAATTTAAATAAAAAATATTAATACTAAACATAGAAGGCCTCATTTAGAAGTATCGTTTTAGGCCCCAAATTGTCTTGAGCCACCCCTGATCATGTAGGGTCCCCTTAGGGCTTTCTGCCCTTCCTTGGGTCTAAAAAGTCACTTTTTCACCCTTGTCTCCCATGTTTCTCACTTGGGGTTTCTTCTATATATGCTCCCTACTAAGGGCTTCCCCTCTTACCTCAAGGCCTCTTTTCTTTAGTTCAGTCTTTGAAGGATCAACAAAACATTCCTCATCCCCAATAAGGCCATTTCATGCTTCCTCAAGACTTTCTTTCTCTAGCTTCAAGAAAAGTTAATAACTCAAGTATTATATGTATCAAGCATGGCTAATAAGAGCAACGCCAATGGGAGTTGCCAAAAAAGGGGTGCTAAATGCCATTTTGAAACCTGAATAATTATTTTAACATCCTTAAGCAGGTGTTTCTTCTGATGGTAGGTCTTGAAATGGGAATTGTCATTTAATAATTCAATGTTTTTATTAAATTATAAAAGAAGCGAAGTGATGTAATTAAAAGTACAATGCCTACCCCGCTTCCCCTAAATAAAAGCATTGTCTTCTTCCCTTCTTTCTTGCAGGCCGAAACATTGTACATCTTATCTTTTCTTCGACCGACTTTACGCAATTACAACGGCAACGAGTTATTAACTATGCCCAAGATTAACGACAAGGGTTAGGGTTCGGGGAAGGCCAGAACTTTGATATCGAGCGAGGATTGAGGAAGTGAATGCATGAATCGATTTTTAGGTAAGTTCACTTTTTCTAACCTGCAGTATTTTTATAGAAATTTGGATGGAATATAGTCGTTGAGGAACGATGGCGCCATGGCTATTTTACAGCCTTTCCATTATCTCTCCAAAGTTCGCCAAATATACTCACCCCAAACCCCGACGACATTTTGCCACTCCGTGAGCCGATTATTTTGTTTTGAGGTGTCATTTAAACGGTTACGGGATGACACCCCGATAGCAACCCCGCTGAAAGTTACTTAAACCTAGCTTAGCGGTTGCTTTAGGTTGACATATGAGGAGGGCCTATGGTCTCGAAATGAGAGCGAGACAAATTTACGAGAACATATCACTATAACGACAGCTTAATGGGACAAAAAGTATCAAGCATGCTCAAACGCCTCGATATTCGACTCCGCAAGAAAGAGGGAAGAGACTACGGGAGGGGATTCAAGTTGGAATCCTTATAAGAACATATACTACAACTTACCATACAAAGTAAATAGAAGTAAAAAAGAAAAAGTGTGATAAAAAAAGAAGAAAAAAAAACAATTTAGTAAGGCAACTTAGCTTCATGTTAAGATTTTAATTAACTGTCAGTTTCCAATAATTTTCAAAGATTAAAGTCATTGTTTTTTTTTTATTTTCAATGACTTATTGCCTAAATTTTTAAAAAGTTATTAATGTAAAAGTGAAAATATTTGGTTTATTCGTAAAAGTCATTTTCTACAAAATAGTTAAAAACTCAATCATCGTCAATACACAATTACTAGTACGCATAACATTATGTTTGGGATCTTGGGCGGTCCCATCCCGACTCGCTTGTTTATTTTTCACCTCAAACTCGGCTCCCATTTAAAAATTAATACATGTGCATGAGACGGGAAAATTTCAAACTTGCCCTACATTTTATTTTTGTTTATTTTTTAATTTTAATTTTTTTATATTTTGTTTTTTTATTTTTATTATATTAAAATTAACATTTTTCATAAAATAAAAATATTATGAATTTTTATAAATTATTTATTAAAACATTATAATAATAATTATTATTTATATTAAAGTATAAAAATAAAATAAATAAAATTATTTTTAAAATATACTCCTGGACGGGCTTATTATTATTATTTTGATACGGTTCATATTGTTTATTCGGTCTGCTTACCCCGAAACAATTATTTATTTTCGCTCACTTTATTTTAAATAAACTACCTAAGTCATTTCTAACTTCCCAAAGATTTTCATAAAAATCTCGTCTCGAGCTATCGATGGATCTCATTTATCCAGAAAATTGGTAAAAATTTCATTGGTCTCTTTAATTCAACGAAACTTTTCATTACTAGATTTCGCAGACGAATTTAATCTGGCCAATCCGTTTCTCACATCCGAGATCTAGAGAATTTTCTAGGATTCCCTGAACCCTTCCAGTAATTTATTATTTTCATTAACATTTTGTCATTTTTTTAAAATTTCTAATTTTCCAAGGTTTTACAGGGAGTAACAATACCTGAACCCGTTTCAAATTTGAGAAAATAAACTCATACCCGTTAAAAACCTGATTAAAATTAAATCAAACATGTGCCATTAAGAGCGAGCCATGAACTGGAATAACTGGGCCCACGCCATCCGTATACTCACTACATAACGTTAAAAATAAACAATCCTTAATACTTAACGCTATTGGGCATTATTTAAAGATTAAGCCGAAGTTTCATTCAAAGATTGCTTAAAAAAAAACACCACCTTGCTGTCAATTTTTCTGAATTCAAGATAATGTTGTGCATTTGTTTAGCAAAATTCTATACTTTTTAGTAAAATCATAATCCACTTAGTGACTAAACATACAAGCAACAAATCTTGGAAAATAAATGAATGGATGGAAACTAGGCACACATGTAACCATACATAAAATAAGGAACAATGAAGACTGTCCTGGTTGTCTACTCAATGGAAGCATTCCCAATATCAGTCCAATGATCAAGCATCCATTCCACAAATTTTCAACTAATGGATGTTTCATTGTTGGGTTTGCCTCTCCCTATTAACACGTGAGCTCAAAGAGAATATGCAATGAAGACAAGTTAAAAATGTCATGTGCAATAAAAAACAAGGCAATGAAGTTACCAGAGAAGCAGCTCCACAATAATTATATATATTCGGTAGTCTGATTCCAGTCCGTCTAGTACAAACCGTCCGTCCAAATTACCGCTTCCACAAGCCATCTCACAAGAAGATAAAAGATGTACACCTTTATGATGACAAAGAAAAGAAGCAAACAGAACATGTAATTGCAGGGTCAGAGCCTCGTACTCGTACTCATTCTTAAACATATTGGGTGGTACAAGATTCCATTTGGGTTGGCATCAATCAATTTCAGATCACAAGAAAGAGGCTACATGTCATTTGTTCTTAGATGCCAAACAGTAATTGGCATATTGTACGAAACTATGATAATTGATTAGGAGAGGAAATATGGAAAGAAAAAAAAAAAGAGATAGTAGTATAGTCTAGAGAAGCATTACCACAAGTTAGCAGACAGATATAATTAAACCGATAAGAACAAGCATGATACGACTATTGGCACAATAAAAAATACGAAATAAATAAATAAATAAATAAATTTTACGTAAAGACCCTGAAAGAAAAAAATTACAGACAGAAAAACAAAAGTTTCATTATCAATTTAAGAGAGATTATAAAATATAAGGAATAAACCATAGTCAGTTAATTTGACGAAAATAGTAAAACAAAATGTCCATATACCGTAAAGACAAGCCCCCGTACTCCTCTACTACCATAACAAATTCCTACTCATTAATTTTTTTTCACAAGTTCACACCGCTGACCTTTTAAATCCGATATAGTTCCTAAACCACTTTCTCGATCACAAATTAACCGATATACCTAATCTTCATTTTGGCATAGCCCTGTCGATTCAAGGGCCATACATAAGCAATGTGGGATTAATTGTTAGCTCTCGGCATGAGTAAAAGCCTAGATGGTAGATACACACCAATAATCCAAATCAATTCCCCATTAAAGACTCTTCCATTAATGAAACCTTGACAGGTTCATAGTGAAAAATTTCTAGCTTCAGCTGCCATTGTCATGTGGGTTCAATCAGCTCTTGCAACTGGTGCAGCTGATTAGGAATTAAGATGAACTATTGTCTTTATTAGATTGTGAATTATCATCGTCAAGTTCAAGCTGCATTTCCTTTTCCCATGTTCACTTCAATCGCTGATACACATTAGTAAATGTTATGGCTAGTTTGGAATGCAAAAGTATTAAAAATAAAAAATACTTAGAAAATGATTTACCATGTTTGGTTTCACAGAAAAATATAAAAAAATCAAATATATTCAAAATTGCTTAAAATATTACATATTTTTAAATTTTTTGTTCGAGAAAAAGAAATAAAATGAGTTTAAATGAATAATATATAAAATCATTTATTGCTCAAACTATCTTTTTTATTTTCCTTTTTTTTTTTCCTTCCATTTTTTCTCTCCAGCCTACCTTTTTTTTATATCAGGAATTAAGGTATAAATGTATAATCTTTTATTCTAATCAAATGAGATGTTTGGATGCAATTTGTTCTTGCATGCACGCCTCACTCTTGATCTTCAGTTATTTAATTAGTTTTTCTTCTTTTCTGACCAGGAAGAAAATATTATTAATCTAAAATAGTACAGCACCTTTACTTGTAAAATCATTAGAAAATTTTAATCTTGTCATGAATAAGGAAGAAAAAAATCGGAAATATCGATATTTTGTTTATTGGAGGTCGATAATCGGTTGGCGGCAATATCCTCCACTTAAAATTTTTTAAATTTGTTATATGAGGCCCTGGGGGATCTTCTTCATTTATAAAAAGCGGTTCATTAATCTCTTCTTAATTTTAGGAAATAAAATCTTTTAATCTAAGGATAAATTTTTTTCTTCCTTATCAAGGATTAATTATTCCTTACTAAGGATTATCCTTTTCGAAATAAGGGATTTGAAAATCGAAACCAATGGATAAACATCTTATGACATTTTCCGCTTCAAGGCTATCCATAATGAACTTCCCATAGCAGGATTGGCCTACGGACTTAAAAGACTAGACGCCCACCCCGGCTAAATAACGGAAGACATCTAGCTTGCACTCCTCTGCCCCAGCATTTCCCTAGCTTAATACTGCAAGGGCTAGTGGTCTTTCCACCATACGGGTCGGCAAATTGCGTCCTCGCTCATCGGGAAGAACGGATCCAACGACTATGGTACCCACAACACACTTCAAAAAAAACATAAACCAAAATACCCTGATTTATGCTTTTTAAAACTATTTTATATTTTGGAAAACAAAAAGTACAAAGAAAACAGGGAAAGCACTTTTGGTCCCTAGTTTTTTATTGTCCGAAAAACATAAAAAACAATAAATCAAGAGACAAAAGGCCCTGGAAAACACCAAAGTGATGTTCTATGTGTTTTCAAAAACGGTTATCAATAACGGTTTTCAAAAACATAAATCAAATAGACAATTTTTTCTTTATTGATTTTTATTTCTTTATTCTTATGGAACTAATTAAAAAAAAAATGTTAATTACATAAATTTTATCTTAACTTTTCATTTTTTTTTATATTTTGGTGAACCTTTATTTTTTTTTTCTAAACTTTTTTATCTTTTCTATTTTGGTGTCTAAAGTTTGTTTTTTTTTTTTCAATCAATCATCAAAACTTTTTTATTTTTTATATTTTGATGTCTAAACTTTATTTTTGTTCGATCAAGTGTTTACACTTTATTTTTGGTGTTTCAACTTTATTTTTATTCAATAAAGTGTTTGAACTTTTCATTTTTGTTAGATCAAATGTTTCTTTACCAATAAAAGCTTGTCAAGATATTTGAATAAGAAAATTGAATCCAAATGATATTCCACATAATGTTAAAATGATTAAATTATTTAAATGACCTTTAACGAAGTAAAATGACAATATTATATTTTCCACATTAAGTTTTTGTTATATATTCATTATCCTACAAAAATAAATTTATAAAGAATTATCTGAATATGATCTTCTTGAAGGTTATTTTCTTTGTTCAAAATTGATTTATATGTTTCCTTGTCCATCTTCTACTATGGATAAAAATTTTGGTTGTTCTACTGGTTTTGGGTTACACTGTTTGAAATCTATCTATCTTGACAGTCAAACTTTTCCATGGAATAGGTTTTGGAATTATTATTGTTTAATTCTTTTCATTTGCTTGTCATATTAAAGTTTGATATTTAGGGGATGATAATCGGCTGTTTGGATTGACTACAGAGGTCATAACCTTATAATATACTCTGTAGACTATAAAGATATTTCTAGATCTTAGATCTATATCATAATTTTGAGTTTGAACATTTAGAATCAAGGCTTTATGAATGCTTTGATCATTCATACAGTCTAACTATAGGTTTGGGTAGCAAGTAAAATTCACTGGTCCAAAAGATGTATTGCTTGCATTAGTCTTAAAAGAGAATCTTGAAATTGGTTATGTCTTGGAGTTTTAGACCAAGATAGTGTTTGTGGGAAACAAAATTGATTTTAATTCTAGTTTTTCTAACAAATCCATCGTTTCAAATTCAAAGGTTGGGAAAATGCCGCTGCTTTTGACAACGTTTTTTTTTTTTTAAAGTTCAAATGTCATAATCACGAACTGCGAATTTGAATTTGATTCAATTGTCAATCGCGCATTTTTAAATCTCTTCAATTTGTCGTTGTCTTTGACAAATGCATTCGAAAGATTTTATTTGCCCCCTTTTTCTTCCTTCCCATTTCTTCCCCATTTCGTAATTATTACATAAGTTCAATCGTCATTGCCATTTAGCAACGACATTTAACAATTTTATCTAATTGCCGATGTCCATGATAACAAAAGATACAAGACTATTTTGGGCATTAATTTGGTTTCCAAACTAATTTTATAATATATTTTTTTCAAATAAAGTATTTCGTTCTAAAACTCTATGTCTTGCATCTCGTAGACAAATACAAATAAGTTTGTCTAAACCTAATCTTGTTAAAGGTTTAGCAGCAACCTGGATTGCTTCTATATGAAGAATTTTGTATTTTTCTTTTTGTATTTGTTCTAAATCTTTGAGATGTAATAATTCAATAGTTTATGTTTCAGATCCTATTGAATGAGTATTTTCATAAATTTTGATTCCATAATCTTTTTTGAATTCCCAATTTCCTACTTTATATCATTCTTTGATATTTTGTTTTTCCATTTCCCAAATATTTATATACTATTCCCAATTTTCTATTGAAACATAAAGTTTGTTCTCATATTTTTGAGTATTTTCTTGCATATTTTTTAGTTGTTCATCTATCTTAGACGTACTACTACTAGAGCTTGTTCCTACAAATTTTTTGGTTAAATTTGCCATTCTATCCTATATAATTTGATTATGCTTCCAACAACTAGTGGGACCACTTACCACTAACTTCAAGATTTACGGCTGACCAACGAATAACTAAGGGCTGACCAATGCTAACCGGTAGCATCATGAACAAACATGATTGAATATTATGGAAAATATGACAAAATGTTTGTATAAATATGGCTTTTATACCATTTCGACCCTAGGTTTACACCCATCGAATGCTCCCTCAATAACCTATTTTACGCCCGACACTTACTACACGGGACAACCTCACATATGACAAAGGACTTGTCAGGGTAAGAGTAGTTGCTTCGAGTATCCCATAATTTGCAAGGTCACAACTCGAGAACCCTTGGTCAGGTTAGCCACCCTAGCACCATGGCTTTACGGGAATTACGCTTAACAGGCTTTGATACCATTTATAAACAGGATTATAAATACTTTATTAAATATAAACTGTGAACAACAAAATGGAAATTTAAATTTAAAGATCTCAATGGAAATGTAAACAGATATTTGAAAATATGAAATTTTATTTGAAAATAAACAGTGACTTACAATATTTGAATTACGAACTTGAAGTTGAAACTTTGATACAGGAAACTTGAACAAGAAACATGCTTAATCTCTCAAGACATCACAATACAAGTAAATATCTCTCAAACTTAGCCTCCCTCTATAAAGAAACTTAGTCCCTATATATAGAAAATTTGACGGATTTGAAATTTTTTGAAGTTCATGTTAGATTTTCTATATTGGCTCAACTTGTAGGAGTCAGATAGTGGTGATTAGTATATGCATTGGACTATTAGCCCATATGTGATAAGTATGCAGGTCGATATGATCTTAGTCCAGCATCCTCTATGGAGATGGACGGTCCAGATCATTCAGAGTAAACCTATCGACCGGTTTACTATAAAAGGAGAGAAAGTTTCATCTCATTCTCATCTCATCCAAATTTCTCGTGAAACCGTAAGTTCACTGGTAGAAGGAGGCTAATGTGAGGAGCTTTCGAGAGGAAGATCAAGATCGATCCACAAGCCACTCGCCTCTCCCTCATCGGATCAAGCATGGCCACCAGATCTACACCATGGCCTATGTATAATTCCCGAACCTATAATTTATAGTCTTGATTTTCATTCCAAAAGATTAATCTAGATCAAGACCTAAAGAAGACAGAAGCAACGTAATATTCTAACACTTGGTATCGAGTCACAAAAGTTCTGGTGGTCCATGATAGTTTGATCTTACAAATGACCGTAAATCAATGAAATCGATGATTAGAAAAAAAAAAAAATTTCATCGCATAAAGATATGATCATGCATTTTTCCGGTTTTTTCTCTGTAATGTTTTATGGATGTGCTTTGCGATGAAAATTTGTGGGAGTTGCCGATCATCTCAATCTTCTATATGTAATTTTATTTGGGTCCATGATTGGATCATTGTAAATTTGTTGTAATTATTCACGCAATATTTGGGCGTGTTTTTTGTATGAGATGACGGTAACTCCATGAAAATAATAGTAAGCCCATTATATTTATGACAAAATAAATATAATTATGTCATAAAAGGTTAATTTATGACAAATAATTTTGAATATATATATATATATATATATATATTTGGATGTTAAATTACAAATAAATCTTATATGCACATTGCAATTATATTTGAGATTAAAATTGGTCACTCGGCCCCACAGGGAAGTGACTGATAAATAACAAGAATATGATTGGAATATAGTATTAGTATATCGAGATTACTGTCCTTGCGCCCACAGTACGAGATTCTATTTTAGTAGTATATCACCTATTACCTATATATGAAATAAAGTCAGATAAAACTTATACAGAATGGGTCTTACTTCAAAGGAGACAAAGATTTTTATCACTAATAATTAGCGTGGCTAGTTATTTATTAAAGTAAATAATTACTATAATGCCATTTAATGATAATTGTTGCTTTACACTAATAGTAAGCATATAATTTTGTTCTTTTCCAGTATTTAACACCGTCAGTGATCCAACCTCGGCTTTATTTCTTATATTGTCCTACGATAATTATAAACTATGGAAAGACAAAGTGCTTCGCTGCTAGGGTGTATGGATCTAGATCTCGGCTCTTCAGATAGATGAGCCGAACTCCAATCCGAGCAGCACTCAAGCCAACTGTGCATTATACGAGCGATGGGAGAGATCCAATCGTCTCAGTATGATGGTGATCAAGACCTACACGCCCAGCATAAGGATCTATCCTCGAATGCGTAACTCTAAAGAACCGATGGGGGCCAATGATGAACAAAGCCAGGAGCCCGATAGCTCAAGCTAGCACCCTAATGGGCGAATTTGTACCTATGAGGTTAAAAGGGACACAAATGCGAGAGAGTTACGCAGACCCCTAAAATCCATTCCCTAAAGGAGGTAAAATAGTACTTAATAAAATCCTAATTTTTCTAGATCTTAGATGATGAAATGGACTTCTTCGTTGAAATCGTCTCGCTAAATTTAGCAACCACGCTGATTTCACCGATTCCGAGGCGGCTCAATTTCAATGCCGGCGCAAAAGGCTTCACGACACACAGCATGCCAAGTGGCAGATTTAGAGGGCTGCCACGTGGAGGAGACCAACGCCAACCATTCAGACGTTCCTCAAGGAGGACACATGGCAATTAAGAGAGATCCACTACCACATCGTTCACGTAAGTTACGACGCCACAAAGTTGCACCAAGAAATAAAAGAAAATGAAGAAAGAAGGAGAGCTCACATGTTTGGTTAGGAGGAGAAAGGATAAATTTCTCCTTCGACCTGATGCATGTGCTCCAAAAAAGGAAAAGAAAAGAAAGAGAAAGAGAAATGAGAGAATCTGCAGAAGTTTTAAAATGAAATATAAAAGAAAGAGAATGGAAGAAACAAAAGAGCCAGTGGAAACGTGAGTGAGAGTTAAAGAGTGAAAAGATCCAGAGTGTCTGATCTCATTTCCTTCAGAGAGAGTCTCTTCCTTCTCTCTAGCTCAGAGCCCGATCCGACCGCTGATTCTTCGACAAGAAGGAGAGCTGCTCTACACGGTTGAGTGACAACGTGGCGGATTCATTAGGAGTTTCGACAAACTCCGGGAAGGCTGCAGGGGTTTTTCTCCTACTTGTTTTACTTTTTGCTTAAGGGTCTTGTAATGGGTGGATTTGTCAGGCTTCGAGACGGTTTTGGATTTCTGCCTCCAAAGATTTGGACCGAATGAATAAACTGTGTGGTTCGGGACATCATCGACTGCTTGTGCAGATTTGTGTGATGTGTGTTGTTGCCATGGGTGAATAACATGTTTGTGTGAAATTGTGGGTTGTTCCAAGACGAACCGCCGGATAGTGCCTTAGCCCATGTGAGCTAAGTATATGTTATTATTATAAACTGAATAACATGATGTATGAATTAAATTGTTAATATATGCATGAGTGATATATTAGCATGTGTTGTATGTTTATGGTACACAGATTTCACTTAGCGCGGAGTAACCCAAGTAGGAAAATCTCTCACTGGCTTTGCTCACCCCACGTGGGACTATATTTCAAAAATCGAAGACACACTTGGGGATGGGACGATCCGGACTCCAGAGGCGGGCAAATGGCAAATCGGCCTCATCTTGTATTTTGTTTCTTGTAAAATTCTCGTAGACCCAGCTTTGTATAAATTGTAATTGAATACAATTGTAAACAAATCAATTTGTATAAATATACATTTCAGATGATGTGTGTGCCCAAGTGGCAAATTTATTCAATGTATCGTGCCTCATGACGCGAGACACGTGATTTCGCTGGCCGGGACAGTCAACTGACACCCCGATCGGGGGCGCCACAGACATAATGAGATGAGATATATTCGGCTTCAACCTAAGGCCCTTCTGATGCTCATTTTCGTAGTCATTCCTTTGTCCATTTTATCTTGACTTCACCGCCACCGACTATACATTTAAGGTCTCCTACATGACACATATGGAGAAATGGTCACAATGAATCACGAACATGTGTGTCCGTGATGGGCGCAGTCACAGCAAAGACGGAAATGTGAATCTTGTGTCTCACAAGAAAGGTCAAACCAGCAAATCCAAAAGTGATCCAAAAGATAAAGGCAAGGGAGTAAATGTCCCCATAAAGAAAACGGGTGACAAAAAGCTACCAATTTGTTTTTTCTGCAAGAAAAAGGGTCACATAAAGAAGGAATGCATCAAGTACTCAGACATGCTCAAGAAACGAAGGTATGACATCGTTAGTGTGTTACGTGAATCAAATTTGTAAATTTCATGATTTACATAACACATGGTGGATTGACTCAAAGTTCTGCTAATCCATGTTTCTACTGCTATGTGGTTTCAAAACCAAGTGAAATATGAGAACTATACTATTCGTGAATAAGATGCCGCCAGAATAATAAATGACATAAAATAGTTTCGCATACACTGATACGCATGAATTTGACAAGACTTTTTATATTCCTAGTTTCTCAAGAATCTAGCATCAGATCTAGACTAGCGCCTCGTGGCTTTGATTTTCGCTTAAAGATGTATCTTTTCCGATTATTAAAGATTCAGTACCTATCGCTCGTAAATTAACGATGGTTTATATTGTCTAAGTCTTGATCCAAAATGTGCCTCATCACTCAACTACAACGTACATAACAATAGAAATAATATCGCTGTAATAAATAATCACTCATCTAGCTTATGGCATAGAGATTAGGTCACATCTCAATAGAATGCTTGAAGAGGTTAGTTAAGGATGGTGTCATTCAGATATTTTACCATCGACTTTGGATACTCTGTTTAGGTTGCATAAAGGGAAAGCAAACCAACAAGTCCAATAAAGGAGCTAAGAGAAGTGATACAAAACTCAAGATAATTCACACTGATATCTGTGGACCATTTACCACCCAATGTCTTAATGGTCAAAGGTATTTTATTACCTTCATTGATGATTTTACAAGATACATGTATCTCTATCTTCTAAATGACAACTGAAGCACTAGATGCTTTCAAAGTCTATAAAGGCAGGTAGAGAAACAACTGATCGAGCACAAAATTGTAAGATCCGATAGGGTGGTGAGTATTATGGTAGGTCTACGCACTGCCAAAGACCTGGTCCATTTGCCAAATTCCTTCTTTGAGGAAAATGGAATCAGAGCTCAAGATAGGGCGACACCGCACGCCACAAAGAAATGGTGTTGCCGAAAGAAGGAATCAGACACTGATGGACATGGTAAGGAGTATGACAAGTGTCTCAAATCTCCTCCTAACATGTGGAGGAAGCCTTGAAGACACCGTGTACATTCGAATGTAGTTCCATCCAAGTCAGTTCCTAAAACACCCTTTGAGCTATGGAATGGATGGAAGCCTAGTTTAAACCATGTACATATATGGGCTGTCAAGTAGAGGTAAGGGTGTACAACTCCACATGAGCGAAATTAATCGCTGACATTCAAGGGTTTCTTCATTGGCTATGTTAAAGTCCAAGGGTTATAGGTTTTATTGTCCCTCTCACACGCATAAAGTTGTACACGGAATGCCGCATTTCGAGGATTATAACACTCGATGAGAGTCGTTTCTCATAAAGTTGTGATAGAAGAAGTACAGACTATACACTTTCTCAGTCGTGGTGTTGAACCCGGTGGGCACATATCTACTATGGCTCAACAACTCCCTATTCGCATCACAACCTACGTATGAGCCGAGAATCGATCCTCCTATCCAGATCCTCACAGAAGAAGCAAGAAGAGCTGGCCATTCAGAACACAAGTGGTTCGGGATCGCACCACAATCACTAGACCAATCAGACTTAAGAAAATCCTCAAGAGTCAGAAAGTCGGCCATTCCATCTGACTATGTTGTATACTTACAGAGACCGGCTACACGTCTGGACTCAATCAAGACCCCATTTCTTTTCAGAGGCCAGAGCCGCATGCATCTCCAAAAATGGTCTCGACAGAATGAAGGATGAATTAAACTCACGTGGCAAACAATCAAGTCTCGGGATCTAGTAGAGTTACCGTAAAGTTTTCGCGCGAGGTCGCAGGCGGGTCTATAAGACCAAAACCGATGCCTCCGGGTAACATCGAAAGATATAAGGCAAGACTATGTCGCTGCTCTTTCAAAAGCGAGGGCATTGATTATCATGACACCTTCTCCGCCTACGTGAAGGACTCACTAAGGATAATCATGGCCCTTGTAGCTCATTTTGATTTAGAGTCGCATCGTATGGATGTCAAAATCCAAGATTCCCGAATGGAGAACTTGAGGAGGAAGTATACATGACTCATCAAGGATTCATTTAAAAGGTAATCATCTTGTCTCGCAAACTAAAGAAGTCTATATACTGGCTAAAACAAGCTTCACGACAATGGTATAAGGTTTCACAATATCATTACCTCATTCTGGCTTTTGAGGAAAATATCAGAGATCAATGTATATACATCAAGGTCAAAGGAGCAATTCCACGTTTCTAAATTCGTATGTTGATGATATTTTGGCCGCAAGTAATAACTCGATTAATTAGAGACCAAACGATTTCTCTCTCGAATTTTGATACGAAGAGCATAGGAGCGCCATGCTTGTGAATCGAGATACATAGAGATAGATCTAAAAGATCTTCGGGGGTTATCTCTTAAGGCCTATATCAATAAAATTCTGTAAAGGTTTAATATGAGAAATTGTTCTCGTTCAATAAATGACGTTGCGGCGCATAAATTCAGCTTTGTCACAATGTCCCAAGAATTCTCCTCGAATTAGAATCCATGAAGAATATTCCATATGCATCTGCCGGTTGCGATGCAGTACATTTAGGGTTTGCATAGACGGACATTGCATTCAGCCGGAGTGGGAATGTTGGGAAGATATCAAAGTAATCACGGGATAGAGCATTGGGCGGTACTGAAAGTTATCACGATATCCGGGGAACCAAGACTATATGCTTACATCTGAAGAGTCAGAATCATGCGGATTGATTGGATATACCGAATCTGCGAGACTTTGCTGTTTTGCCAAGATTCGAGAAGTCTACTTCGGGCTATTTTATGTTAGCGGTGGTGCGATGGCATGGAAAAGCACCAAGCGAGACTCTTACGGCATCACCGACTATGGAGCGGGTATCGCATGCTATGAAGCGCGACAAAGCGAGGCATTATGGTTGAATTTTCTTCGGGGCTTAGAGTGATGGATGTTCGCCAATAAAGCTTCTTTGTGATAATGTTGCAGCGATGTTCTTCTCAAAACGATAAAAGTGGGGCCGCGGCAAAGCACATTGATATAAAGTACTTGGTGGTGCGAAAGCGTCGGAGAGTAAAATCTCATTGAGCATATGAGCTGCTGCTAATGGTAGCGAGATCCATGACTAAAGGGCTCACTTGAAGTGTATAAAAGTCATGTTGATAGAATGGGACTTGTGAACTCTTTGATGATTAAAGGTCATGACATTATTGTAACTCTTCGACATTTTTAATGCGATATTCCGGTTTATCTCATTTATGTACACTAAAGATATTTGGGATTTTTATTGCGTTAAAGAGTGGGAGTGCCCACTCATAAATTAATACCACATAAAGCACTTAATAAGATTAAATAACTACATTGTGATTGTGGAAGGAAGTATTTGCCATCCAAAAAATATAACGCCACCGATTCATGTAGTATGATATCTTACTTAAGTATAAAGATATCACATAAGGTTTGGGCTAATTGTCATATTGTTTTTCCTAAGATAATGTATGGCCATTACAAAAGAATTTTCATGTTCACTATCACCTTATGAGTCAAAGTTATTATTTATTAAATAAAACCTACAATGTTGAACGAGTGGGGAGGAATGTTAGATTTTTCTATATTGAAACCGACTTGTAGGGTTGTATAGGGTGATTAGTATGGAGCATATTGACTATTAGGCCCATATGTGATAAGTGGTGAGGTCGAGATCACGGGTCTTTAGTCCACATCCTCTAGATGGGAGGATGGGCCGGTCAGTCATTCGAGTAAACTCATTGGACCCTGGTTTACTATAAAAGGGAGAGAAAGCCATCTCATTCTCATCTCATCCAGTTCTCGTAAAACCAGAAGTTCACTTGAGAGAAGGAGTGCTAATGTGAGGAGCTTTTGAGGAGGAAGATGTCGTGATCCACGAAGCCACTTCGTCTTCCTCGTCGGGATCAAAGCGGTCACCTAGATCTACACCATGGCTGGGAGGTATAATTCTGAACATAATTTATAGTCTTGATTTTCATTCCGCATTAATCTAGATCAAGACCTAAAGAAGATTATAGGTTAACGTAATATTCTAACAGTTCATGGATTTGAAATGAAAATTTTGGAATCCGAACAGTATATGCCAACACATCTATGAAGCTTATCCTTATCTTGACTAGGAATCTGCTTTTGAGTCATCATATCTATTGTGAAAGCCAGTTGTTGGATAAAGTTTCTTTGATATTTGCATTACAAGCTATTCTTTTGCTTTTTCACTGATTGATATATGCTTTTGAAAAATATGATCTCTGCTACCACCACAGTCAATTACACATCCATTTGCAACCTTGTTTGATAACTTCTTTTGAATCTTCCATAAAGCGGTCAACAGTGAGGTGGAAAATTTGAACTGTAGGAATTTTTTGAGTCTTGATTTCCCTGAATATTAGGGATTTGAAAATTGAAGATGAATTCCCATTACTCAAGGGGACACGGGAGTTCATAGCACATATCTTCATTTGTTGATGGCTCGAGGCTTGATCTTTGTGTCGTGTGTTCCGTCGGAGTATGGCCGGTGACAAAGTCAACTGACATGTTCTTGAAGCTTTTTCAAATAGTCTTTATAGGTTGAATTTGAAGGAAAAGAAGATTTAGGTGGAGTTTGAGACCAAGGTAAAGGTTGTGACCAAGTAGGAATGGTTTTTGAAAATCAATAACGGTTTTCAAAAACATAAATCAAATAAGCTAATTTTTCTCTGTTGATTTTTATTTCCTTATTCTTTATGGAAGTAATTAAAAAAAATGTTAATTACATAAATGGTATCTTAACTTTTCAAATTTTTTTATATTTTGGTGAACCTTGATTTTTTTTGTCTAAATTTTTTTATTTTTTCTATTTTGGCATCTAAAGTTTATTTTTATTTTTTAATCAATCATCTAAACTTTTTTTATTTTTTTTATGTCTAGCTTTTATTTTTGTTGATCAAGTGTCTACACTTTATTTTTTTTTGTGTTTTAACTTTATTTTTGTTCAATAAAGTGTTTGGACTTTTTAATTTTGTCAGATCAAATGTTTATTTACCAATAAAAGCTTGTTAAGATATTTTAATAAGAAGAATTGAATCAAATGATATTCCACGTAATGTAAAGTATTAAATTATTTAAATGACATTTAACGATGTAAACTGACAATATTATATTTTCCACATTATGTTTTTGTTATCTATTCATTACCCTACAAAATTAAATTTATAAAATTGTCTGCAACGAAATCGAGATAAAAATAAATATTTTTAATTATTTTAAAATTAATTTTAATATCTCATATTTTATTTTTAATTATTCAAATAAAATTAACTTTCGCATAACACTTATAAAAAAATTAAAAATAATATAAAACAAATAGATATTATCAATTTTAAGGGAAAATATAGAAATGGCCCAAATTTTTCAGGAAATAAATAATCGTGTATCTCTCATTCAAATTTTATGGTAATATGTTATTTTTTATTTTTATTTTATTTTTAAATAAATCAATTGTATTTTATTTTCCCACATTAAAGTGTTCTATTAAAATATATATAACCAGCGAAATTGATTTGCCTAGAAAGAATTCAAAGGAATATAAACTATTTTTAGGAAATGTAGCCCCATTTCGGTCGGGTTGACTACAGTCGACGAATACTCGTGAATGTCGGGTGACCGACATTTCTCATGAAAATAGGCTGAGTCCTTTGTACGGGAGCTCTGCCCCGAATGCAACACTGTCCCTGACAACATCATAATCCCGAATACATGGTAAAAGCGACCACTTGGGCTGATAACAATACTCAGCAATATACCTCAACTATATCCTATAGTTTCAAAGAGTGTCTGTGGCCCTGAGCCGGGATTAGTTGACTACGATCAGCCGCGGAATACAAGTGGATGTCGGGTTGCAGGCGCCACTTTACCGGAAAATCGGGCGGTCTCCTTTGTACGGGGAGCTCTGCAATCTGTCCACACACGCCAACTTTGTCCCAAGCTTGATGCAATATAATCAACATAAGTAAATGACCACTTGGGCCCATAAACAATACTCATCATACATACCCACTGCTTCAGATCTGACCTTATATCCAATAGTTCTAAAGTTAGTAAATTACTCTTATACAACATATATCAAAATTAAAGAATTCTAATACATGTGGAAAAATCATCAAGCCACAACTTAGAATTTGAAAGAGGATCAGGCCAGGGATTAACCTCATGAACCCAGGGGACCTCAGGCACTCGATGGATATAGAAACTTTCTCGAAAGCAGTCGAAATAACATCCATGGAGCGAACCCCTTTACAATCCTTAACATATCTTTAGAAAATAATGCGGAAGCGAAGTGATAAATTTTTTTTTTTTTTTTTTTAAACACTTAGATTTTTCATAAAAATTGGCCAGAGTTTCCTCTGTTTGTCGGACTTTCCCAAATTTACAAAACCTGCGAAAACATTTAAAAACACTTCTAATCTTTCAATCCTTAACTTCTCAACTTCCGTTTTAGGACAACTCGTCCACAACTCAATCAAACACAATATATACACATATACATTTATTCACTTCAAATCATCAAAACATTCAAAATTTCTTCGATTACATGCACAGTTTTATAAGGTTGGGCTGGCGGGACTTAAGCCGACCGCCTAAGTAGTTCATTTTCAAAATATATCCATATATGCATATATACATGACAAATTATTCAACCTATAAAATATGCAAATTATTTATACAATGCAGTTCACATGCGTCGTCTCCTCGATGGCTCACCTCCTTTGTGCGGGGGGGAATACTCTACCGGTACTTTGTCTCGGTTCTGAAAAGGTTCTTAAACATATGGGAAAAGATAAAGCTAAAGGAGCCGGGTGAGTGTACATTTTCATTAAAATAACATTTTCAGTATATATCAAAGTAATACATACTTATACAATTAAAATCAATTTCTGCCTTAAACATTTATGCTTTAAACTTTCTTTCTTTCTTTATAATAAATACTTAGATAATTAAAATCCATTTATGCCTTAAACTTTCTTTCTTTATTTCTTTCTTTCTTTCTTTCTGATGGAACCAGGGAATAAACACTGCCGAGCGATTTCGAATGCTTGACGGTGAGAGGCAGTCTGTTCCCGATCGTAACCCTTCTGTCGCGGAGAAACTCACGCTTTGCATAGGGTTCCGATCCATAGCACTTTATCACGTGTAAGGATATTACTCCCTGGTACCTATTTCCCTCCCTCGAGTTAGTAACCTATAACTTTAGCCTCTAATCATACACCTTATTACCTCGACCGATGTCGGTCATAACGATCCATATGGGGTTAGGGTAACCATCAGTAAAACATTTATCAAAATACATTTATAAATCCATTTAAATCCTTTTACTTTATCATGAAAACTCCCATATATATATATATGCAAATATACATATGCATTCTTTACACATTTTTAAACTTTCATAATACCTTAACATATGCATACATATATAATTTAGTATAAATATATATATTGATGCAAGATAAACATGTACCTTAAATTTTTCATTTACATCAAAACTTTTCATTTAGGCAATATAAAAATTTACATTAAACTTTTCATTTTAACATCAAAATCGTTCACTTTTAAAACTCAATTTGCAAAACATCATTTTTACACTCACCGTTCACCTTTTTCAAGAAAACCACAACCATACATTAACTTCCATTGAATCCACCATACACATTCATTTAAAGCCAAATGAACAAATTACCCTTAAGCACTAAAGCCCATTTCATTTTGGCCAACCTTTTTTCCAACAATACTCTATAGACTTTTGACCCCCAAAAATTATTCAAAAGGCCTTCAAAATTATGAAACTCTCCAGATCCAGTCCTTTATATATCCAATGACATCTCTTTAAATTTTTAATTTAAAATTCGCCTTCTCTAAGGCCCTCAACCACATAACACAGATTATTACATCTAAATGACTCAATTTGTGACGAATCTGCACATAGCTCCACTTTGACAAATTTTATGGGCACTTTGGGATTACAATTTGCTTGAACTTCCTTCAGATAAATTTTGCCCTTAGAAGTCTATTTAGCAAAAAACTTGAATCACTCAATCGGATCAGAAATGAGCAAGTTATGGTCAAAATACGAAAAATGAATTAGAAACAGGAAAACGAGCATTTCTGTGCAAGGGCAGACAGTGGCTACATGGCCCTACTTTGAGTAAATTTTGGGCACTTTAGGGTTTCGTTGCATGCACTTCTTCAGATAACTTTTTCCCCTAGAAGTCTATTTTGCAGAATTTTGAATCACTCAAATCAGATCTGAAATGAGCAAGTTATGGCCAAAATCTCACGAACTGGTCAAAACTAAAAAACGAGCATTTCTGTACCGAGACTCTGCCCGAGAAAATGAAGCCAGAATGTGGGCTTTTCTGCATTTTCCATATTTTCCATCCAATTCAACTCTATAGTCCATATACACTTCAAAACCATTTCATTTTCATCTTGACATCTCTTTTCTACTCAATTCATCTTTCATTACATGTGTATCTTCAAAAACTTTTCCTGAATTATTTCCAAACAACTCAAATATGGTAATTAGTTAGGGTTTGTTCTAAACCCTAACTCAATTACTCTCAATTTACCCATGAATCCATTTAAAAGAGAGGATTCCATAACTATCATGTACCATATGGGTTTTCCACCCCCTATGTAGCAGGAAATCCAAAGGGAGTGAGGATGCAATTCTATCAAAACCACTAGCTTTGGAGATAAGCTATTAACCATACAAAGACTTAAAATTCCATAGATCCATACTAAGGTCATAGTTCCATCGCATCCGCGATGGCACGGGTAGTGACGGCATAGGAATGGGAAGGCATAAGGCCACGAGAAACCCGTAGAAAGCGCGTGAAATATTCATGCCGACTATCATACGATCACCTGACGATATATCCACATACATATATATAATATGCTCAGATGCCCAAACCTCAATAGGGAGAAATAAAGTCTCGATCCCACATACACCGTCATCATACACAAAATGAACAGAATTATCTGAATTACAAAACATACTAATATTCCAAAATGCTTGCGGTGACTTTTTAGGTTAAATAGACAAGATTAATAATATCATAATAGTATGTAGCCAGAGTGAAGGAAGAGAATTCGACGGTTTATCTGGGAGTCGGAGAAGGAGGGCGGCAGTACACGAGAAAAATAAATTGAGACAGTCGGTCGAGAGTGATTAATATCCTTATAATCATACCACCTCTACAACCAACGGGTTATACATATAGAATTTCAATATAATATATATATCATATTGAGACTATATAATAATACACTCACATATGTATGCATGCACACACATCGGTTTCATATCATCACACATAATCATCACAATGTCGAGAACTCTAAGCGAGGACCCTATACCTGTACTTCTGAAGCCATGCGACTCTCTCAAATCCAATGTATTTGGCGCCAGGCTTCGACCCCGAGGGGGTCCTTAACTCCAATCGACACTTAATCCGATAAACTATAGCTGGCGCCCCGAGAGACGACTCGACCAGGGTCCTTAACTCCAGCAACTAACATATCATACTCTATAGCCGGCGCCAGGAAATGCCTTCAACCGGGGACCTTACCTCGGCATCCCCAGAAAAACGCTCAACCCGGGAACTCATGTCCGTAACCATAAACCTATAACATAATCGATCATCTAAATCGCGCACGCGGTCGATGTAACCCATTAGGTGGCCCATGTCTATAGTTCCCATTACAAACATTTCCAAATACAATGCACGGCAATATCCTCCCGACAATACACACTCCACATTAAATCATCATACTTGAGTCTCATATGCGAGATATGTTCATAACAACTAAATAATTTAGTTACCATAGTAAGCTCTAATTCCAATATAGTAATAATCATGTCGTGATGATGGGGTGTAGCCTAATACCATAAATGCTATGCAATGCATGCAGATGATGTGTCATAAACTATATGATATCAACTCACAGAAGAATCGGATTCAGGCGAAACCTTCTACACCTCATTTTGCCACAGGCGTAGGCTTTGTTGGACAATCACAGAATAGAAAAGACATAATCAATATCGAGATTGAAGAGTTCAGCTTAACTCCTAGACTCGACTAGACAATTCACCAGGCTAGGCCAGATATAAAGCACACATTAAATTCTACAGAAAATTCGTGAGGAGCCTCCCCTAAGCTGGACTGCTCACGTAAAACAAGTCGGAACACCCTTTAAATAACATTTCAATATACACGGTAAATCAAATATCGAAGTAGGGCCATACAAGCTACTGATTTTATTGCCAGGCACGTCCCCGATCCATCAAATCAGCAATTTTGCCATTCCCAATATACTGTCGATCTTTTATTAACTACTTCGGATCATACAATACAAGTAACTAATTCAACGTAGTCCGAAATACAGTGGACATATTCAACGTACATTATTGAACAATTAAAATCGATTATCGGATAAATACACGATTAGAGTTTCCACACGTTTTAGGGTATAGATTCTTCTGCAGGAAGCTCTCGAATCGCGAGCCCGATCCTGCCGTCGGAACCACGGAGCCGGAGATGAGCGCGTTACGTCACGGTGCGCTTCACAGGGTCGCCGTGGCCAGAGCGGTGTGCGGAAAATTTGAGGGTTGCCGGAATTTGATTCTAAGGACATCCACGCGAAGCCCAAAGCTCAAGGGACCCAAAAATGTGATCGCGTTCGTCAGAGGACCACCGGAGTGGCCGGAATCGGCCGAAGCGGTCCCGACTCGGCGAGCTCCGCCCGCCGTTCACCGTGGCTTGATCTTGGAGCGTCGATGAGGTGGATCCTTAAATTTTTGGGGCGGGAGTTCGAATCCCGGTGTCGGTTTGGGGCGGTGGTCGGGTGGCGAACGGTCGGCGGCAGGGGCGAGGGGCGGCGCGGTCCCGGCCGAGACGGGTGGCCCCCGGGCGAGACCCGACGGGACAAGGGTGGCCCGGTGACGGGGTTGCCTTTTCCGGGTGTCGGACCGGCCCGGATGGGTGGCGGGAAATGGGCTGGACGGTGGTGAGGCGTAGGAAGGAGAAGAGGAGAAAGGGGGGCTGCGTGAAGGAGGAAGAAGAAGGGCCCAAAATGGGGGTGGCAATTTCCAAAAATTACCCTTAAATCCTTCCCTTATTTTTAATTACTCTGATTAAGTCCCTAATTACTATTTAATTTGAGTTAATTTGCGATTAAAACTTAATTAGAGATATAATTAGTACATATTTAAATATTTACTTTATTTTTAACACTTAATTTAAACCATATAACTATTAAAATAATTAGCTATATAATTTATGGCCAAAAATAATTATTAAGACCTAAAAATAAATACTTAGGGTCAACATAAATATATATAATTAGGAAAAATTTATATTAATAATCCAATTTAAAACGCGCTTGAATTTCGGGTATTACAGTCTCTCCTCCTTAAGAAAATTCGTCCTCGAATTTAAGAATAAGAAACATACCTCATTACTGGAACAAGTATGGGTATGAGCGATCGCATCTCTGCTTTCAGTTCCCAAGTGCACTCTTCGATCGTATGATTACGCCATAGGACTTTGACCATTGGAATGACTTTTGATCGGAGTTGTGAACTGGTATCACGATAGCTACCAGTCGCTCCTCGTACGAAAATAAACCCTCAGCGATCTACTTCTTGGGCACAGCACATGTGAAGGATGCAGCACGTACTTCACCCGACACATAGATATGAAGGCCCAGGATGAATATTGGCGAGGTAGGTGGCAGCTCCGGTCGGTAGGCTACATCCCCCGACTCATCCACAATCTCGAAAGGGTCCCACGTAGCGAGGTGCTAATTTCCCCCTCTTGCAAATCTCATCACACCTCGCGCCGGAAACTCTTAGGAGATACATACTCACCCACACCAAACTCCACATGTTTCCTCTTAAGTGCATAAGCTCTTAAATGCAACAGCGGTCCTCAGCCGTCTCGAATGATGCAGGAATCTTTCGAGTGATTTGGACGGTCGGGACACTGTAGTTTATTTCACCAACTTCTTCCCAATAAGCGCGATCCTTCTGCCATAATTGCCTCGTAGGCGCCATCACCCAGATACTAGCATGATAGCCCCATTTGTTGTATGCGAACTCCACCCAGTGTCTTGATCCCATTGGCCTCCAATCCATACACACATCCTCGGCATAATCCCTCGGCGTCTGAATAGTCCTCTCGGCTTGTCCATCCGTCACGAGGGTGGCATCTTCAAGTCGATCAGTACCAAGCTCCTCATGAAGTTTCCGCGAAAACCTAGAAGTGAGCTGGGGCCCTACGTAGAACCACCAGATCAGCTGGGATCCCGTAAGCTAACAATCCCTGTCCCGGTATACTAGCATACTTGGTTCACGGAAAAAGTTGTATTCCACAGGTAAGAGATTATGCAGGCGCCAGTCATTCGATCGACTATCACCCAAATGGAATCATACCCTGCCGAAGTTCGAGGTAACCCAATCACAAAGTCCATGGTAATATTCTCCCATTTCCACTCTGGAATGGGGAGTGGCTGCAACAACCCAGACGGCTTGATGCCGAGTTTGACTGCGACGTCGAACGGATACAACTCATTATCCTTCTTCATACCACTCCACCAATGAATTTACCTAAAGATCATGATACATCTTAGTGGGTAAAGGGATGAATCTTGTAGGGTGTATGAGTAGGCCTCTTCCATAATCTCTTCCTAAGTCCACTCCAACCTTCCCGGGGGCGCTACAATCTAGTACCAGTCTCAATGTGCCATCTTCCCAAATCACAAAATCACACACTTTGTCCCCTCTTTGAACCTCATCCATAATTTTCGTAGCTGACGGGTCTCTGCGTTGAGTTGTCTTAATTCTGTCCATCGAAGCCGGATTTGACTCGAAATGTGCTAAAAAGTGCTCGGACTCCAACACCTCGATTTGTAAACCACGATCATACAATTCATACAACTCCTTAGTCAATTGTCGGCACTACGCACTAATGTAGAGTGAGGCGCTTGATGATTTCCTACCAAGCATACGCCGCCACATTAGCCTTGCACAGGTGATATTGAATCGATACGATCGTAGTCCTTAAGCAACTCCGACCATCTTCTGTCTCAAATTTAACTCATACGCTGAAAAAATATATTTTTAAACTCTTGTGATCAGTGAAAATCTCACACGTCTCACCGTGCAGTGTTGTGTCTCGGATCTTCAATCGCGAAGATCACCGGTAGCCATCAGTCATGAGTTGGGTAGTGCGCCTCGTGTCTCTTCGGTTGCCCCAGAAGCATAAGCAATCACCTTACCATCTTGCATCGATACACGCAATCGGAACTCTAGAGCGTCACAATACCTTTGTAGTAACCTCACGTACCCGGAAGGTAATGCGACAACTGGGTAAGAGGTCGAGCAATCCCTTCGGCTTAAGCTGCCTCCTGAACCTACGTCACTTGAAACTTCACATTCTTACGGGTTAGCAGTGTCGAGGTGCGGCGATCCTCGAAAAATCACGCGGCAGTGAATAACCGGCTAAACCCGGGAAACCCCGAACCTCGATCCGCGTGGTTGGTCTCGCGATCCATCACGCCTCTCTATCTTCTTAGGATCCACTTGAATACGCTTCCCTCACGATACTATGTCCCGAGAAGGCTACCTTATCCGGCCCAGAAAATTCACACTTGGAGAATTTGGCATATAATTGCTGCTCCCTCAAAGTCTGCAATACTATCCTTAAATACTCTACATGTCCCTCCTCACTCAGAGAATATCTTAGATATCATCCAATGAACCTGATTACAAGCGATCCGGGAAAGGTTTGAACACTCTATTCATCGAATCCATAAAGGAATTTATGGTGCATTAGTGAGTCAGACATCACTAGGAACTCATAATGGCGGAGTACCTCGTCTGAATCTTGTCTTCGAACATCCTCATGTCTTATTCTGGTGATGATATCTTTGGCCGTCGTCCCGATCTTAGAAAAACATGATGCACCACGAGAAGCTGATCAAACAAGTCATCTGACCAGGGGGAGCGGATATTTATTGCGAGAATGGTCACCTTGTTTAATTTGTCACGTAGTCTATACATAGCGAAGTAGTGAACCATCTTTCTTCTTTACAAATAGAGCGAGGCACCCCGGGGGGAGAAGTACTAGGCCTGACAAAACCTTTGTCTAATAAATCCTGTAATTGCTCCTTCAGCTCCTTCAACTCCGCAGGTGCCATCCTATAAGGTGGCAAGGAGATAGAAAAGGCGTGCCGTGCAACATCAATGCAAATTCTATCTCCTGTCGGTGCGACCACAGCGACTCCTCTGGGAGAAAACATCGGGAAATTCCTGGCGATAGGGACATCATCGACTTTACCTCTATCACTACTTGGTGTCCCTTCTGAGAACGGATAACCACGGCACCCGTAATATCGCGAAATTTATGGGTGAAATTAAATTAGAAGAATTTGGTATTTGCTCACCACGAGCAGGCTCTGAATCCCCGGAATCGAGAAAATCACTTGTTCTCGGCAATCCGGGGTGGCGTAATTCTGCGGCGACCAATCCATACCGAATAACCTGAAATCTGTACATCCAACAAAATAAGATCAGCCAGAAGGTCTCTGCCTACTACAGAAATTGGACACGATGGAAAGTATACGCCTCTAGGCATCGCTGAGAGGGTTGTGACTATGCGGGTCTTAAATGCGGGTACGGTGAACGCGAGCCTCGATGCAAAACTAGGAGACCTGAAAGTGTGTGTGGCACGGATCTAATAACACCTAGCCTCGGCATAACAGGCCCGGAATAATACGTCTGACGGCGTTTGACGCCACAGGCGTCTGAGGAGTGAGTGTAAAGCTGCGGCGACCACGTCGGTGGTAGAATGAATCGACCACTGGACCTACCACCAAATACGCCTCCCCGGGAGCTCTACCTCCATATCCCACGGCCTGCATCGCTATCTTTGCGCACCCGCACGAGAAGGACTAGGCGTCGATGAAACTGGGGCGGGCAACACTAATGCGAACCACGAGGAAAATTTGCTTGGTAGGAAATGCGGGACATGATTTGGCCATATGGCTGACTCTCCACACCTAAAAGCAAGCTCCACTAAGCCAGCCATACGAGACTACGATGCATCCGCCCACCTTGTGGGCACATCTTTGAATACCCGGAACTATACTGTGACTGCTTGTACCCAGGAGGCCGAACTGCCCCTTGAACTATAGCCCCCACTGGGCCTAAACCCCTGTCCAATCCAGAAGCCTCTATAACCCTTCTGGTTGCGTCTACCCTTCTTGTGACCCTTGGTCCTAAGCTATCTGTCTGTGACCTATACGAAGTACCTTGTACCACCCGTATCTTTAGCATTTGCTGACGGTGTACTAGTTTGCTCCTACGTGAGGGTCTTCTTCTTAGCACCATCGGCTAGATCACCATGAAGGCGAAGGTCGGTCTCCGTAAATGCCATTCGATTGACCTCGAAGAAGCTACACTTCCTCGCGTACCAAGGATATGAAATGCGGTGGGAGCCGGTGATGTACTTACTGGAGTCTTCATGACCCTCAGTACTTGACTAACTCCGAACAATTTACTAAGACCACATGAACTGCGGGTGTACTCCATTCTGGAGACATATCATCTCTCTTAATTTGCTCAAAGCTTGTCTTGGTACTCTTGCCTCATGGCAAAGAAATGTAGTTATCTTCAAATCTCTCCACACAGGCCCGAGCCCGTGTCATACCCTCGAAAGCGACGATGTAATCCTTGTACCAGCTGCCCGATGCCCAAGCCCTTGAGGAGAGCACCATCCGATAATTAAGTCTGTCGGATGCTCTCAGATCAAATGCTCTCTTCTCCACTTCGTCCAGAAAATCCATTGGGTCTGGATACTCCATCAAATATAACCTCATTAAGCTTTGGTGTCTTGGAGCAAGGAGATAGCAATCTGGGTCGAATCACAGTCCTTCGGTGAGAACTATTAGCGACCTGCTTCTTTGTGATGCTCATGAGTTGTTTGGACATGCCCAGTCATACTAGCCAAATGCCTCCATGGTGGTGTAGCCCAAGGCATCTGTTGCTGGCCCGTACGGGGCGTATTAACCTGTGGCTCCTCGGCACATGGCTCATCAGCCGTACACGTCTAGGCTGGCTGCTTGCTTGTGGAGCTACCAGTCTCCTTCGCCCTCTCCCGGGAGGCGGTGGATCGGTGAAGATGCCTCATCTTGGGCCTCCTGGGCCTCATCGTATTAGAATTGTGCGGAGTCTAGTGTTCTTCTTAGTTCCGCGACATCTGCGCGGATCTTGCATTTGCGTGCTCGCAGTCTCGAGTCTCATCTTGAAAAGTAAACCTGGTATCGGATAACAACCAGCGCCACACTAACGGATAGAAAGCGAGAAACTAAGATGCAATGGTGACGAGACAAGGGCGAACTTCGATCCTAATTACGCGATCTTGGAAACTTAGACTCTAGGCCATGAGGAAATGAACCTATTGCTCACGTGCAAGCTTTGTCCACGACCTGACATGGGGCGTGGCCGGCCTTAGGGAATGGGAAGGCGTAAGGCCACCGAAACCAGTAGCGAGCCTTGTTGAAATATTCATGCAGGCTATCATACGATCACTGACGATATATCCACGTATATATATAATGCTCGGATGCCCGAACCTCGATAGGGAGAAATAAAGTCTCGATCCAGCGTACGAGTCGTCATACCTGAAATGAGCAGGAGATTATACGGATTACAAAACATACTAATATTCCCGAAATCTTTGCGATGATACCTAGGTTAAATAGACAAAGATTAATAATATCATAATAGTACATGTAGCAGTAGGTGAAGGAGGGAATTCGGCCCAGTTTATCGAAAGTGCGGAGAAGGAGGGTGGCCGATCTGAAAAATAAATTGAGACAGTCAGTCTCGAGAGTGAGTTAATATCATATAATCTATACCACCTCTACAACCAACAGGTTATACATATAGAATTTCAATATAATATATATATCATATTGAGACTATATAATAATACACTCACATATGTATGCATGCACACACATCGAGTTTCATATCATCACATAATCATCACCAATATCGAGAACTCTGCGAGGACCCTATACCTGATCTTCTGAGCCCGTACGACCTCACCAAATCAATATTTGGCGCCAGAGAGAAAAGCTCGACCGGGGTCCTTAACTCCGATCGACACTTAATCCGATAAACTATAAATGGCGCCCAGAGCGACTTCGACCCGAGTCTTAAGCGCCGTGACTAACGTATCATACTACATAATGGGATTGCCCAGAAGTGCGCTGACGGGGACCTTACCTCGGCATCCGAAGCAGCTCAGCGGGAACTCATGTCCATAACCATAAACCTATAACATAATCGATCGTCTGGAGTAGGCACGCGGGTCGATGTAACCCGTTGGGTGGTATGTCCTGCTATAGTTCCCATTACAAACATTTCAAATACAATGCACAGCAATATCACTCCCAACAATACACACTCACATTCATCATCATAACAGTCTCATATGCAGATATATTTCATAACAACTAAATAATTTAGTTACCATAGTAAATACAATTCCAATAGTAATAATCATGTCGTGATGATGGGGTGTAACTTTAATGCCATAAATCTTTATCACGATGCATGCGATGATGTGTCATAAAGCATATGATATCAACTCACGAAGAATCGGTCTCGGGTAGCTTCTACACCTCGGGCTGCCACAGGCGTGGGCGTTGGACAATCTAGAATAGAAAAGACATAATCAATATCGAGATTGAGGGTTTAAGCAACTACGGGCTTCGACTAGACAATTCCACGAGCTAGGCCAGATATAAAGCACATTTAAATTCTAGAAAATTCGTGAGAACCCCTCTAAAAAGCGGACTTAACTCACATAAAACAAGTCCGAGCATAGCTAAATAACATTTCCCGATATCTGCGATGAAATCGAATATCGGTAGGACCATACAACTACAATTTTATTGCGATTCGTCCCCAAATCCATCAAATCAACGATTTGTATTCCCGATATACCTGTCCGATCTTATTAACTGCCGGATCATACGTCTGGTAACTAATTCCAGCGTGGTAAATACGGAGTGGACATATTCAGCGTACATTATTGAACAATTAAAATCGATTATCGGATAAATACACGATTGATTTCCACACGTTTTTAGGGTATAGATTCTTTCACCGGCTCGAATCGCAGCCCGATCACCGCCAAGTCGGAACCCGCGGAACGGAGGCGAGCGTTACATCTGGGCACGCTTCAGTCGCCCGTGCGCCGACGGTGGTAGGAAAATTTGAGGGTTGCGAATTTGATTCTAAGGACGCATCCGCAGCGAAGCCCCAGCTGGGACCCGAAAATGTGGTCGCGTTCGTCGAGAGGACCGCCGGTGGCGGAATCGACCAAACCGATCCCCGAACTTCCGGCGAGAGCTCCACCGCGCCGTTCACCCGTGAAAGCGATCTTGGGCGTCGTCGGGTGGATCCTTGGATTTTGGGGCGGGGAGTTCAGATCGGTGTCGGTTTGGGGCGGGTGGTCGAATCTTCGAGCGGTCGGCGGCGGCGGGCGGAGAGCCTTGCGGCGCGATTCCGGCGAGACGGGTAGCTTCAGGCGAGACCCAAGCAGGACAAGGGTGGCCGGTGACGGGGTTGCCTTTTCCCGGTGTCGGACGGCGGATCAATATTGCGGAGAAATGGTAGACGGAGGTGGTGGCCGCTTGGGAAGGAGAAGAGAAAGGGGGGCGGCTAACGTGAAGGAGGAAGAAGAAAGGACCCAAAATGAAATTTGGCAATTTCAAAATTACCCTTAAATCCTTCCCTTATTTTTAATTACTACAATTAGTCCTAATTACTATTTAATTTGAGTTAGTACAATTAAAACTTAATTAGGGTATAATTGAAACCACATATTTAAATATTTACTTTATTTTTAACATAATTTAAGCCATATAGCTATTAAAATAATTAGCTATATAATTTATATGGCCCAAAAATAATTATTAAGACCTAAAAATAAATACTTAGGTCCTTTTATAAATATATATAATTAGGAAAAATTTATATTAATAATCCAATTTAAAACGCGCTTAAATTTCGGGTATTACACATACCTTGTTTGGAGCTTGGCTTCTCTTCCTCTTCCTCTTCCTCTTCCTCTTCCTCTTCCTCTCTCTTTTCCTCTTCTCTTCTTCAAACCCGTATGGCTCTCTTGTTTGGGAGGCCAAAATGAGTTGACCACAGTCTCCCTCACACTTTTAATAATTTTAACTTTGTTTTATTTACCTTTTTGTCCTCCATCCTTCTATTAATTGCCAATCAACTTATTTTATTGCATTTGAGCCCATGAATCTCATTGGTCCATTTAATGAGTCTAAACCTAACTTAGCCATTAAGAAATGTTTTGATTGGCTCTCCTGAAAAATATCTCCTTATAGCGACTTTTATCTCAGTCTCTCACCTTATCTTGCTTTTATCTAGATTAAATGTCAAAAAATATTCTATGGTTGTCTAAACTTCAAATTGACCATGAAATATTCTAATTAAATCCTTCACATTGAATTCAGGCTACGAAATCAAATCGGATTTAAAATCATTAAAATCGTGATCAGGACAATAACGTATTATCAGTGCACGTTCGAATTGCCTAGAAACTATCAAACGGACTCCGTTTCACTCGCGTTCAGTCGTTAGACTCTATGATTTATTCCGACATTTTAAATTTTTCATTGATTCGAAAAATTTCGGCGCGTCTTTCGATTTTCGGTCCAGGAAATCATTGTCGCCAAATCTCGATTCTCCTTCTAAATATCAATTCAAGTCATAGAAAGCGAAATTTCTTAAATTATTTGCAAACCCCTCCATCAGGATATACTAAGAAAAATCACTATTCCTTAGGGCGCGATTTGCAATTTTTGAAAATTTTCTTTATGCCCAATGGCGTCAGGGCGTTCTAAATTCTAATCTACCCTCATGTCTATCATTGGACCTCTAATCAGTTCAAAAACTACTATTATAACATTCAATCAGGTTGGGGGTTTTACACCGGCTTTCTTCTAATCCTCAGTCTTTAGGACGGCGCGTCCTCCCTTGCGGCTTCCGCATGCGCGTAAAATAATATCCGCCGGCGGGGTGACTAATGCTCGATAGTGGAATCGCCTAAATTATGGGCTACTCTCACCTAAGTGCAATGCAATGTTCCAAAATAAACATACATTCAAGCAAATGCATGATCTACTTGAATATACATGCTGACCCCGACCTTCCGGATCCAGGAGTCCTCTAACCGCCAGACTCTTTCACGCACAAAGCGCCGTATAGAAATTATTGTTTTATTAGTGGGCCCGACCCTCCAGATGTAAATATATCAATTGGGCCGCTCGACGTTGATATATTAGTTGTTCCAATGGACTACCCTCGTGTATATCAATTGGACGCTCAGGCGATTGATATTTTTATTTTTATTTGGACTACCCTCAGATAATTATATTTTTAGTTTTACCCTTCGAACCACTTTTCTCTAGATTCATCTCATACCTTGCTCTATAGTCTAGGATGTTCCGAGTGCATATGGAATGCATGTATGCCAATTTATCTGATCCTAATTCACATATAAATATATAAACATGCATATATTTCTGAAAACATTCAATTCACACAATCATGTCATGTAAATTCAACATTTCCACATCAAAAATTAACTCACTTGGGGTACAATCATTAGCGACGATTTAATTTTAAATCCTTTCGACCAAACACATATTTTCACAAAAATATATTTTCGTGACCAATGTTTCGGGAACAGTAAAACCCTAGGTTACTGTTCCTATCAAAACACAATTTATCAGTTCACTTTGTTAGTATTTCTCAGTAGGTCAGGCCTCATACACACAAGCACACATTTTCACATATAAATGCACAAACTAGGAACCCACATCAGCGAGTGGGCCAGTCCGCAGTTTGTCCACATGGGTTGAAATCAACGGCTTCCGGTTCCCGAGCTTTGGGCGAATCAACGACCATTCAAGGCCTCAAGCAAACCGAAGCATTGTAGAACACTTAAATAAAGCGTAAAACCCAAGAAGGGAGAAACCCATACCTCTCGGAGTTTAAAACTCCCTAAATCCGTACCCGCAGCGGCACTGCGTAGAAGCGAGTTCTCATCTTGTCAGAAGATTAGACGGTCGGATCGTTCGAGGAAACCTAGAGAGAAGGAAGACACTCTCTCCCTAGAAAATGAGATCTAAGCTTCTGTGCAAGCCTCTCCCCACTCTGCGTTTTCTCGCTACAACTTTGAGAAGACAAGTCATTTATGCTTAACATTATTTTAACAACCTTGATTCCCCAAATGTACATTAAGTCCATTCATTTCCTAGATTTGATATTGACACTATCTCGATTAGATCCATTTTCATCATTTCTCTACTCATACCACCCATGGCACATGAGTCGTGTTATATCTTAGCTTTGATCGCGTCGAGAAAATGGATTTCGCGACACTTACGGCATGCGATCTTAAGTAAAAAAGCTTGTCTTAAACTCGGCTTGTCTTGAATTATACTAAATTTTACGTGCTAACTAGATTTCGGCGATTCAACGGATGTAATCAGTTTAGTCATCGAGATCTGGGAATAGAATTCTAGATTTACCCCTTGCTTAGAAATTACAATTTTATGTGGCAACCAAAATTACGATTTTTGCCCTCTTTCGAGAAGTGGAATTTCTCGGGTCTTCGTAATCAACTCTGCTTTTATACAACGTATGTTAAAATTACGAGAAGTACAATACGTGTATCGTCCAGCATGGCAAAGCCTTGTCAGGTTTTCTTCTAAAAGCGACTACATGACGTGCGTCTCTCAGCTTCATTTCATATTGCACAGTAAAATATGTATCCTCGGCCAGGTGAGCTAATGCTGATAGTGGAATCACCACAGTGGGCTACTCTCCACCTAAGTGCATGTGCAATGCTCCAAAATAAACACATTCAATGAATCTGGCAGTCACTGCTTGGATATTACCACGCGGCTCGACTCATACCACGAGCTCTCACCGACTCCCTCACATATGCCTAAGCCATGTATGAGAAAACATCTTTTTCAAAACAATTCTTGTTGTTTTCAAAACTATACTACCGAAGTATCGGTAAAAATATGGGACTACCCTCCGAGGCGAATGTGTTGGAGAACATTCCGCTTGATCATGGTCCTCATCGAAGCGATACGTTGAATGAGTCTCCCGAGCCCGTTCTCGGAAATTCATCTTTGTGAATTCCTTTCAAAACGTTTTTCGTTTTCTTTTAATTTTTCCATGTCATGCACTACGCTAATTTCCTAGGCTACCCTAGTGCATATGAAATGCATTATGATGTCATTTCAATAACTCATATGACACATGCAAATATATCACCATGCATATATTCACATAATTTAAATCACACAATCATGTTATGTAATTTCACACTTTCATACACTAAAAATTAGCTCACTTGGGCTAATTATCAAAAACGAGTATTTCGGATTTAATCACTCAATAAAACACATTTTCACACGAAAATTGTGTAAGACCCGAGAAATTCCAATTTTTGGAAAAAGAGCAAAATCGAATTTCGATTACAAAATTGTTAATTTCGGTTAAAAATCCGTAATTTATTCTCTAGATCTCGGATGACGAAACGGATTTCACCGTTGGAATCGTCTCGAAAAATCTAGTTAGCACGTAAAATTTCGTAATATTCCGAGACAGTCGGAGTTGGCACATTTTCGAGGCATCGCGTTTCGGGTGCCGTAAAACGATTTTCGATGCGACGAAAGTCACACATAACAAATCTTCGTATGCCCGTAAATTGGGTATGAATAGAGAAATGATGAAGATGAGCGGCCGAGAATGAGGCGAATGTCATTCGGAGAAAAGAAGGGAATTAATTAATTAAATGGAATAAATAAATTAAAAGGACAAAAGAAAAGGAGGAGAATTTGATGTAGATCTCCTCCATTTAACCAAGCAAAAACATGAAAATTGGGTAAATTAAGTGAGTGGCAGTTGAGAGAGTTTTAGAAGAGAACTTCTCTCTAGAAATCTGCCGTCCAGGCCGTGGCGGAGTCTTCGGGGTAAGAAGGAAAGCTGCTCTACGCGTGAGTACCAGATTTAGGGAGTTTCCTCAATCTCTTTGAGGTAGGGGTTTCTCCCTACTTGAGTTTTATTCCCATTTTTAGTACTTTTCAAATGTTTGAGTCGATTGAGGCCTTTAGGGGCCGTTTGATCGGTCCCAAACCTTGGGACCGAATTAATATAAAATTTTGAAGCAATGGAGCCGGCCGGGTGGCGCTCCACGACTATTGTTGGTGTGAAATGGTGTGTTTTTGGTGTTAATCATGTATTGATTGGATAGAGGCCGAAAATGGCCGTGAAACCCGGGTTCACAAGGTGAACCGATGATTTGTGATTTGTCGGGAATAGTAAATGAGGGTTTCACTATTCCCGGGAATAGTGTTCTCAAAAATAATTTTTGTGAATTAATATGTTTGGTCGAGTAATTTCAAGTAGAATTGCTAGGTGTTTGATCGATAGCCAAAGTGAGCTAATTTTGATGTATGAATTAATTAATTTATGACACGATTGTGTGAATTAAATTTTTGTAAATATATGCATGTTTATATATTTACACAATGAATTAAGGCGTATTGGAATTGGCATACATGCATTCCATATGCCTTGTAAGATCTAGGACTATAGGAGTTAGTGCATGAGATGAGTCTAGAAAATGGTTGGAGGGTAGTCTAAAATATTAGTATCGAAGAGGGTAGTCCAAATGAAAATATCAATCGATCGGGCCGGCCAATTGATATTCGTCGGGAGGAGTAGTGCAAACGGAAATAATATATGTCGTCGGACGGCCCGATTGATATATATTCATCGGAGGGTTGTCCCTGAGCTAACAAGGCAATAATTCTCATACGAGGCTTAGGCGAGTGTGAGAGAGTCGGTGAGGACTCGGGATCTTAGTTGGTCATGTAGACATTCAAGTAGGATCATGCATTTCAGCGAGATGTATGTTTGTTACACGGAACATTGCCTTGCGCCCAGGTGAGTAGCCCACTTAGGGCGATTATGCTTGAGCATTAGCTCACCACGTCGGGGGATATTATTTTGCAGTCGAGGGCGGCGTGCGACCGGTTGATCCTAGAAGATTGAGGATTAGAAGCGAGTTGTGGCTTTAGTTCACGATTTACACATGTATTAGAACTCTATAAGTTTGAGATATGTTGTATAAGAGTAAAAAACATATTAACTCTTATAACTATTGGGTATATAGTTGGATTCATAGTTGGTATGTATATTGAGTATTGTCTATGGGGCCAAGTGGTCGTATTACTCATGTGATTGGATATATTGGATTATATTGTCTTGTTTGGGACGGGATATGCGGTATTGTATTTGGGTAGAGCTCCCAGGTACAAAAGGAGACTCTGCCGTTTTCGTGAAAAAATGTCGGGTCACCCGGAGCATTCCGCGAGTGTTCTGCTGGGTTGACAGAGTAGTGACGGACCCCGAGGATCGGGCGTCACAAATTGATTTTCGTGTCACTGTTCATATGAACAGTAAAACCCTAGGGTTTACTGTTCCGTCACTCATCAAATCATCGGGTCACTTTGTGATCCCGCATTTCACGGCCATCCCCGGCCTCATCCAAACCAATACATGATTCAACACACAAATGCACAATCAATCCACCCAAATCAGCCGTGGCAGTCACGGCTGCTCCATTTGGGTTTCAAAAATTTATAACAATTCGGTCCCAAGATGTGGGACCGATCAAACGGCCCCTCACGGCCTCATTTAGCTTAAACATTGTAAATACACTTAAACGAAGTGTAAAACCTAAGTAGAGAGAAACCCCTACCTCTCGGAGTTTGAGAAAACTCCTTAAATCCGGTACCCACGTGAAGCTCTCTCCCGTGAAGTAGTTTTCTTCTGTCATTTGCCGTGATCGGATCTCCCACGATTTTAGAAAGTCTAGCCTTCTTTCTCTGCAAAACTCCTTTCGACAGCCACTGTCATTTTCCTCCCACGTCTCCGCGTTTTTTCTCCCCCTTTTAATTTGAGAAGAAGAATACTATTCCTTGTTTTGTCAATTTAGCTTATTTAAAAACAAATTCCTAAAGTGACCATTATGTCCTTCTTTTCCAGTTTTGACATTACCGACACTATCTCGGTCGTCGGGTTTCATCATTTCTCTACTCATGCCACTTATGGAGCGTAGTCTTGTTATATGTGACTTTGATCGCATCGAAAATCATTTACGACACGGCAGAGATGCCTCGAAAAGCGTGTCGACTCGGAGCTATCTCGGAATTTTAAGAAATTTTACGTGTTAGCTGGGTTTCTTGATGATTCAACGGTGCAATCAGCTTCATCATCAGAGATCTAGAGAATAAGTCTGGATTTTTAACGAAATAACAATTTGTAATGGAAATTACGATTTTGCCCTTTTCGAGAGGTGGAATTTCTCGGATCTTCTCCCCTCCTTATAAGGAATTTCGTCGAAATTGAGGACAATACAATCACTCACTTGCATATCGGCGTGCGCTTTCTACCCATGCACATGTAACGGTCATTTAAATCTTAAGCGACTAAACCCGTACCTTCATCCCTAAGCAAGAAGGGATAGATGGCGCGTCGTGTCGCCACGGCTTACTTAGACTCCTCCACTCCATAGTGCCTCCATAGTACCTCCACTAGCACTCACGGTCTTGCGTCATGGCGATCCACTTGCTATCAACAATGCTGCCGGTCCCTCCCTCGAAGGTCCCATCGTGTCAACCTCGTCTGTCCCCGATCAACCACATGAAATTTGGATGGAGTATATTTAGGAGCATGGAGGCGTGAAGAAACACCTCGTGGACTGGCGTCTTTGGCGTAGTTAAGCGGTGCGCAGCGGTGCCTCTCCTCTCGGTATCTCGAAAGGTCGATGAACCTCGGAATAGCTTCCCAGCTTAGAACGACCCTCCCTCTCAGGCATCACCTTGAAGGACATGATCCTGACCTCGAACTGCAGGGTCGGCTTCGCACATCGCATAGCTCTTACGCCGACTCTGGCCAGGTGAGAGGCGGCGTCGCCTCCCGAGCTCACCTTCGTGGGTGTCTCTAATCGGGGTCGAGAACCGGTGATGGAGCTCTCTCCACCTCGGTCCACGGCCTGGTGAGCCTGCATGGCCTCCCACATCTGAGTGCCTCATACGGTGCCATCACGTATACTCGCTGATAAGCGTTGTTGTAGGTGAATTCCACTAAGAGGCAAAAATCTTTCCTCCTGCACTTATGACCGGGACAATGCTCACGGCGTGTCCTCTAACATATATATAATCGGCCATGGCGTATAACCTACCATGACCTTACTTGGTGCGACCTTCCCAAGGTCACTATCGTGACAATCCAATGGGCCAGTCGACCCGAGTTCATGTCATGGACCAATCCATATGCAGAGCTCTTGCCGGCTCGGCAACCCCCGATCTGCGATTTCGAAGGGTATCGAATCTCGAGTCACTCCCGACTCCTATCACTCAACTCTAAGTCTAAGTGGATAAACCCGATCGTGTGTTTTTATCTAGCAACATAATCCTTCGACCACTCTCGAGCCTCTTACATCTACACGTACCCGGATACCTTCCTGCCTCTTACACCCTAACCTCATAGGATTCTCACCCAGGGATTGAATCTAATCTCTCTTTAAGCCAATTTCACACACTTTAATTATTCTTCATCTCCCGAATCGAACTATGAGTCTTCATCGACCGTAGGTCCTAAGACAAACTCATCCTACACTACCAAGAGTGGTGAATGACCGCACTGCACCCACACCCAACCCACGCAGATGCCACTGCACATGAACGCAATAATGTCATATTGTGACACCCAATCCCGGGGTCCACCATGAGCAGACCTCGTAGATCTCTCACTCATCCCAGGGAAGAACCTATCGTGTCAATCCTCACCCTACATCCTAGGAAGAACCTCATTCCCAAGCCAACTCGCCTTCTTAACCTCTAAGCCCAAATCCAAGGTCGTGTCGAGTATGACAATCCGGCTAAGGTCTCAATTACTGACAACCCGATGGTCATTAACTCATATCCACGTCAAGCCCGACATCAACAACCAATATGTCTAACAATCTCTAAGGTCCACCACGCCCGTCGCAACTCCTCGATCCGTCCTTGACTCGACTCCACACTCGGGTCCCCTCCGGCCCATTCAAGGTCGGAGTGCTCAGATAGCACTCCAAACTAAAAACCTAGCTCCTCCGACCATACTCAGGTGTGGAGGAATGAACTCGTGATACTCTCCCGTCCCACAAATTAATCGGACTGCATTGTCCCAAAGTCTTGGGATCCTCTGCCTCGTGGCAACCCACACTATGCTCAATCCCGTCCTAGTCCCGAAACTAGCTGTGAATCGGTCTTCCGCCTCTTCCTCGAATCCAAGTGAAGTCGATCCTCCTCATACCAACACCCATATCCCGAGTGTTCCAAGTATCCTCAATCTCTCTCTCTATGGTCGTAATGCTCAACTATGGAGTCCATGTCCTGATAAATCCATAATCCTCAATGAACGGGACAACTTCAAATTTCCCATTCGAATCTCCCCATTACCCAAACCCAAGAAACCACGTATCTCAAAGATCATATCTCTGGCCTCCTCCCCAATTCATCATCGTCAACCTTCCTATAGTCGATTGACACCTCCCCGGGTGTCGACACCACGTGTCCAAAAATTCCCCAAGAAGGTTAAACTCGCACTTACCGAACTTTAGCGCATAACCGATGGTCTCTCAAGAATCAGAATACAATCCTCAAGTGATACTCATGCTCCCACTGGACCGGAGTAGATCAAAATGTCATCCACCAGGACTACGACAAACTGATCTAGATAAGGTTGGAATACCCTATGCATGAGATCCATGAATGTTGCTGACGCATTCGTCAATCCAAAGGGCATCACTGTGAACTCAAAGTGCCCATAACGCGCTCTGAACGCTATCTTAGGGATATCTCGTCTCCTAACCCCTCACCTGATGGTAACCAGCCACAAGGTTCATCTCGGGAGTAGACTCGCGCTCTCTCAACCTCCGGTCAAATAAATCATCAATCCTCTGCAATGGGCACCATTGCGGATCATAACCTGACCATCCGTCAGAAGTCACGGCCACGAAGGGTCTGGGCCCTTTCTTCTTGCAACAACTGAGCCCCCATGGTGAAGTGTCTCTCACCATAAACCCTTGTCCAATAGCTCTGTAACTGACTCGAGTTCCCGTAATCCAACTGTGCCATCCGGCGCGAGTCATGAGATGGCATGGCAAATTGGGTACAGACCTCGATACCAAGTCTACGACCAGGAAAGTGGCGAAGCCTGGTCCGAAAAACATCCACATACTCTCGCACACTACTCGAGGTAGATCTAAGTTCGGCCTCGCCCTTCTGTGGTAAGGTCATGAACCCGCTAATCGCCCCCCCGACACTGACTCGTATACTATCTCTCGGGGGCAAACACGCGTTTCGTCTCTCAATACACACGAGTACTGCCCCGTGCAGCTGTAACCCTTCTACGCCTCACACCTACACCCACCCCCGGTAAGTCGTTAGCCAATCCATCCCCAGGATGACATCGAACTCTGACATGTCCATGATCCTCAGGTCCACTATGAGTAGAGTCCCCGAGATCTCCAACTCATAACTCGACATATCATCCCTATTCTCGCCCTAATCCCTAGGGAGAACTCACAAAGGCCCTAAGGTCTCTGCAGGTCTGCTCGCCCATTTCCACCATATTTGCCTTCACTTAGCCGAACACGCCTAGTTTAATCCTGGTAGTGTCAAAAGTAATTTCCATAACCTCTACACCTTCTCAATTCAGATGAATCCAATGGTCTACTCACCATCTGGGATCTCCTCCCTCTCGTAAATGTCGTATGAGCTGTCACATTCCTAAACCTCCCCTGGGAGGTCACAGGACTCCCCGATCACCTTATGCTAGCCTACGCGATAGCACCAAGAATACCTTACACCAACAAAGGCTTCTCTGCTTATCAAATACCGGGTGGCGTCCCATCAAAGACTCGTGGGACGCCTCTACGTCCTCGCACCGACTAGCCATCTACATTTCCAATGGCAAATTAAATCATTTAATTTTCATTTCTGGCTTAACCAGCAATGCACATGCCAATTACTAATAGATTCTAACAACCATGAACCTAATTGCCTCTCATTTCCATAAGTGGCACCAAATCTCCAACCACTGGGCCCATTTATTTCAATAAAATCAGGACACCCCGATCCTGGGTCCATTGACCACCTGGTCAACCCGCTGAATACAAGTGGATGTCAAGCACCCATGCCACTTTGAAAATTCCAGCAGTCTCCTTTGTACTCCGTGAGCTCACCCACTATAATATCACATAACCTGTCCCAAAACAGTGCAATATAATCTCAATGATGAGTAAACTACCATCAGTCATAAACAATACTCATCATACATACCCACTATGAATCAAACTATATCCAATAGTTCAAGAGTTAGTAAATTTACTTATATTAAATATATATCAAAATTAGAGAATTTTAAATATGGAAACAAAGCCACAACCCGACTTTCTTCTAATCCTCACCGTAACGCCCGCCCGAGAGAGTGTACAAAGACATGATACTCTGCAAGTGGCGAGATACGAAAAGTATTAAATGTTACATCATAATATTGAGCATGAAATTATGAAATTTATAATTTAGAAAACCTAATGTGGGTAATAAAGAAGGGTACAATTGTCATTTAGCAAAAGGATATGTAAGGTATAATAAGTAGAGACACATAATATAAATATCAAGAGTTAATGTGCACATTGAATGCTCAGGACTTAAGTAATTAAGGAAAATTAGACTAGTGCTGAGACATGAGACAAAAACAAAAACTCATTTTGGTCTCATCTAAATTTTTAGGGCTTCACTGCTTTTAGAAGGAGAGAAAGGAAGATAAAGAAGAGGAAGAGGAAGCAGAAGACAAGGTCAAAATCAGGTATGGAACTTTATGTTTGGATTTCTTTGATGATGAACTTGCTATTTGATGAAGACGTGTTTCTAGTTCAGCCTTTCCAGCAAAGATAATACAAACTTTGAATCATGGGGTTATGAGAGTAAAACCCCAATCAGAGAAAAATAAAACAGGAATCATCAAATTATATGATGTTTAAAGAAATTACACTGAAGAGTTCTTGACTTTTCACTAAATTCAGGCTCGAGGTTCCATAAAGACGCATTTCAAGTGTCATGGGAGTTGTTTCTTAGATGAATTCACAAATTCTGAGGTATATGAATTATGTAAGTCAGATGGCGCACTGGTAGCAAAGTGGCAAGAAGCAACCTGAAAATTCATGGATCATTCGGTACAGAAAATGCTCGTTTTCCTATTTCACTGGGGCTGTGAGATTTTGACCATAACTTGCCTATTTCGATCCGATTTGAGTGATTCAAGTTGCTGGTTAAAATGTAATTCTGCTGAGAATCAAACATATAGAAAATAGGCATCGTCAAAATTCATGACCCCATGGCCAATGTTCTTATCGGTGGGTATTCAGTTCTTGTAGTCCCACTCATTGTTGCCAGTTCAACTGTTTTTCATTTTCAGAGAGCTGAACTCCATGCAAGAAAGGACTTCTGAGGAAGGGGAGCACTTCACTACCAACTGAGCTAGCTCAAATGGTGCTTAGAGAGTGCCCCCATTTCTATAAGAAACCATTTGCGCATAAATTTGAGCTCACAGAGGCGAAAGAAAAGCGCGCCGGGGACTGCAACAAGATCTATGAGTGGGACCCCAAGAGGTTTGGGTCTCCACACAGTCTCTAGGACGAGCCATCCCCTCGCACGCTCCCGACCAGAAATAACATCCTCGATTGCAGGAGCTACTGCTCGCAAAGGAATCACTTCTAAGTGGGCTACTCTCCACCCAAGCAAAGTAATGTTCCAAAATAAACACACATTCAAGCAAACGATGATCCTACTAATGTCTACATGACCAACTCGCATCCCTGCAAGTCCTTCACTCGACTCTCTCACACTCGCCTAAGCCTTGTATGAGAATTATTGTTTTGTTAGTTTGTGGACAACCCTCCGATGTGTATATATCAATTAGGCCGCTCCGACGATTGATATATTATTTGTCAGGATCATCTGATAAATATCACCCGGCCGTCCGACGATTGATACATTTATCTGCGGGACTACCCTCCGACACTACCATTTTTGCACAACCCTCCGAACCTTTTCTGGGGACTCTTCTTCATGCACTCACTCCATAGCCCCTGTGCTGCTCCGCTGCATACTGAATGCATGCATGCCAATTCCAATACGCTTTAATTCATTTAAACGATAAACATGAAGAGGTCATACTTAAATCACACAATCATGTTATGTAATTTCTCATTTTATCACATCAAAATTAGCTCACGTGGGCTAATGACCAAACACAAGCAATTCGATCTGAATTACTTGACTAAGCACATATTTTCACAATTTATTTTGTGAACATCGGTTTTAGAACAAGAAACCCCTCGCTTCATCGTTCTATCAAACACACCATCTGGCTCACTTTGTGAACTCGTATTTCGGCCATTTCGAATTTCAATCAACTAAATACATGATTTATGGAACCAGTCTATCACACATTTAACCCAAACAGTCCGTGAGAACCATACGACTCGCCTGTGGGTCTCAACTAGAAATGACTTCTGTTCCAAGGTTTGAACTCGATCAAACGGCCGCCTGGGCCTCAACCAACCAAAACATTTACATCGCACTTAAACGAAGACAAAAACCCAAGTAGGAGAAATCCCTACTTCCTGGAGTTTGAGGAATTCCCAACTGCACTCCACGAAGCCCTCTCCCGCGCAGCAGCGCCCTCCTTGTCCCGAAGACCGCCGATCACGGACGCCTCACGATTCTGCAGAGAAGTCTAAGCTTCTCTCTCTAAAACGATATGTCTCACCCACCGGAAGTCCTCCTCCCCACCACGTTTTTTTTTTTTTGGGTGTAGGAGAAGAAGCACTATTCAAAGTTTTGTCCTTTTCTAACTTAAATCAATTTCAAAAATGACCATTTCATCCCTTCATTTCTCAGATTTGATATTCGGCACTATCTCGACCATCCATTTTCATCATTTCTCTACTCATACCACTTATGGCACATGAGTAATTTCATTATATTATGACTTCCTCACGCAAATTAAAAATCTTTATACCTGACCCGAACCGCTGATGCCTCAAAACGGCCGACCTCGATCGTTCTGTAATTTACGCAGCTTTACGTGCTGGCTAGATTCGCAAGACGATTCCAATCTGCAATCCGCTTCTGGCCATCCGAGATCTAGAGAGAATAATTAGTGATTTTACACTCGAAATTAACAATTTCAGAATCGAAATTACGATTTTGGTTCTTTTCCGTAAATTGAATTTCGCCCTACAAAATTCCAAAAGTTTTCTGTTCATTTCATTATCCAAATCCCTAAGGTCATGTTCCTAACCTTAGCATTCACCCTTCCTTACACGCATTACAACTACGCATATAATTTCCCTATTACTAACGCAAGAATCACACCCCATATACATCACACTTGTATTTGTCCTTCCTTCCACGAATTTGAAACATAAAATCACGCGATCAAAACATGCAACCTTATATACTATGTCCTGCATTTAGGGCAATGCAATACAACTTATTTCCACATGTCAAATCATTCATATCCAGCATCATTTGGCACCACCTCAGGTTTAACTGATTTCATTTTTTCTCAAAAAAAGAATTTCAAATTTATCAGTTCACAAGCTGACTCACAATGATTAATAAGTTCTACAATACTGTTTCATCGATCACCGCTCATTGTTACCTAAGCATCATATCAAGCTCACTACTATTGTCACAATACACAATTGTATTGCAATACACCCTAACCTCAAGTCCTTTCAGGCTAGCAATACATCAAGTGGACAGAATACAAAAAAGAAAAAAAAATTAGCCTTAAACCACCATATTGCAATACAATTCCTCTCCATTCCACTGCATACCCTTGCAATACTACAATCCGTATTGCAATATAATGGCTCAACAACAACTCCCTTATTGTATTACAATTTCACCATCGCACCACCATATTGCAATACAATTTTCCAGCCACATGCATTCTCTTGCAACACAATTCTCCTCTTGCAATACAAACCAAGCCAACTACACTCCTTCTCTTGCAATACAATTCCACTACAATTTTTTTTCCAAATCTTCTTCTCTGCAATACAATTGCAAGGCTGTACACAATTTTTTTTTTTCATAAGACATCAAGTGGAAACATCTAAAACGCTTGCACTTTTTTTCATTCTTATTATTACTTTGCTCATTTATTTCAAAGAATGAAAAATCAAAAAAAATACACACCTATTTTTTTTTCATTTTCCATAATACTCAAATAAATTTATAAAATTATTTTTCTTTTCATTTTCAATTTTACAACTTGTAAAATCTTAGAAAATTATTTTCTTCACCTCATTTTTTTTTTTTCATTTCTCCCAACTATTGGAAGACATAAAAAAATACACACTCATTTTTTTCTTATTTAATTTTGGACATTTTGTCCCAAAAATCTCCTCAAAACTTCGATCCAACACTGCACTCCAGCGTTTCACCAAATTTATTTAGAATTTGATTTTTATCCAATAAAACCAAATAAATTTTTAAAATTTATTTCTTTATTTTATCTTTCCACTTACACACTGAAACTCAAAATCTTGTTTTCTAACACCTAAGGTGTTATTTGCCACACACAAAACATTCACATCATACATACAACATGACATACACACCATCATACAATAATTCATCAAAACACATGCATGTCGTGTCCTAGTTTTATGTCCCTGATTTCTAGGTAATCATATTTCTAAACCCAACATCGAACCACACCTAGTGGTGATGTTCCCACTGACCATGGCCTAAGCCCAAATCCTCAATCCTCTAGGCTCCATATACCCATACTCCACATCAAACCACCTAGTGGTAATGGATACTCCAAACCCGAGCCCCTGTGCATTCAGATACCCAAGCTCCGGCATGGTCGTGACGCCCATTTCCGAGGTCCGTCGACCACCGCCAACTCACTTAACACAGAATGCCTGCACCCGAAGACATTTAAAATTCCAGTCCCTTCTTGCATTTCCAGGAGCTCTACCCAAATACAACACCTGTCCCAACAACATCATACTCCAAATACATGAGTAAAACGACCACTTGGGCCCAATAACAATACTCAGCAATATACCTCAACTATATCCTATAGTTTCAAAAGAAAGTTAATCAATTCTCTTTATACAACATATATTAAAATTCTAAAACTCTAATACATGTATACATCACAAAACCAAAGCCACAATCTACTTCTTCTAAAACACTCTAAGTGACGGGGCCAGTTCCTCGTCGCCTCCCCCGTACCAAAATATAATATCCCCGACAAAAGAGCTAATGCTCGCAGAGGGGGAACCATCCTGAGCTGGCTACTCCATCTAAGTGCATATGCAATGCTCCAAATAAACACACATTCAAGCAAATACATGATCCTACTCAATGTCTACATGATCAACTCATACCACGAGCCCTCACCGAATTTCACATCCGCCGTTTATGATATGAGAAAACGATCTTTTTCAAAAACAATCTCGTTTTCAACCATACTCACCGCGATTCAGAAAATACTTCGGGACTACCCTCCATATAATGTGCTCGAGAACCTTCCGAAACAAATGCCATGGTCCTCATCCGAAATGATCCGCTGGACTGCCTCCCAACCCCTTCTCCTGGAATTCATCCTATGAATTCAAAAATGCCGCTTTTCTTTCAATTTTCCACGCCATGCACTCACCTAATTTATAGTTACTCTCAAATAAGATACGAATGCATTTACATGTCATTTTCCAATAACTCATATGACACATGCAAATATATCACCATGCATATATTCACATAATTTAAATCACACAATCATGTTATGTAATTTCACACTTTCATACACCAAAAATTAGCTCACTTGGGCTAATTATCAAACACGAGTATTTTGGATTTAATCACTCAATAAAACACATTTTCACACGAAAATTGATTTTCATGTCATCGTCATGAACAAAGAAAAACCCAGCTTCATCGTCTGCTACTCATCAAATCATCGCGCCACTGCGATCCCGCATTTCACTTGGCCATCCTACCATCCAAACCAATACATGATCCAATACACAAATGCACAATCAATCCACCCAAATCAGCCGTGGCGGGCCACGCTCCATTTGGGTTTCAAAATTTACAACACTGGGTCCCAAGATGTGGACTGATCAAACGTCCCTCACGCCTCATTTAGCTCAAACATTGTAAATACACTTAAACGGCGTAAACCCAAGTAGGAAGAACCCCTACCTCCTGAGTTTGAGGAAACTCCAAATCCTGGGCATCCACGCGCCCCCTCTCCACGCAGCAGCTTCCTTCGTTCCAAGCATCACCGACGACGGATCTCCCACGATTCTAGAGAGAAGTCTAACCTTCTCTCTCTAAAACTCCATTCCCGCAGCCACTGTCATTTTTCCTCCCTGTCTCACGTTCTTTCCTTGACTGGTAAGATCTGGCCTGCTTTGTTATTTACCATTTAAACAAATTCTAAAATGACCATTAGGTCCTTTTCCCAATGACATTCGACACTATCTCTACTGGCCCATTTTCATTATTATTTCATTCATCACACTTATGGCAATAATGATATTTGTTATAATGACTTTCACATCTAAAAAATCATTTTACTAAGACTCGAATCAAGGAGCGTCGAAAAACGTGGTCAACCCTTCATCTCGAATTTACAAAATTTTACGCGGTTAGCTAGGTTCATGAGACGCATTCCAACTGTAACTGCTTGGCCATCCGGCATCTAGAGAATAAATTCGATTTTTAACCGAAATAACAATTTTGTAATCGAATTACGATTTTGGTCTCTTTTTCCGTAAATCGAATTTCTAGTCTTACAAGTGAAATTACTAATCCAAGATCTTCTAAAAAGTTATAAAATCAAAGTATAGAAAAGGAGATTTATTTCAGCAAATTAATAATACATTAATTAATTATTTCCTAAAGAGCTTCCCAAGAAATATATTATATTAGCTTTCTTCCTTAATCACAATAAAGATATTTAAAATTTTATATGTGATAACAAATTCATATTTTTCTGTTTCTTAAATTTCAAGAATTTTCATTTTTATTTATTTTTTTAATGAAACGAAATATAGAAAATAAATTACCAAAATTAACATTCTCCAATTGCTTTTCGTCATAAAATTGAGAAAGAGAAATATATTGGTTTTTCTTTCCATTAGAAAATTATATATTCTTTTTCTTTCATCAATTGCTTTAAATTCTTTCATCAATCAATATTAAATAATTCCCATTAATTCTAAAAATATATATTTTTAAATAAAATAAATATAATGAATTAATAAAAATAGCATAAAATCCTAAATAAGTATAACCGTGCATGTCATTAGTATAATCATTATATTTCCCTTTTTAAAAACGAAGATTAATTTATATACAAATTACTAAAAAGAAACAACATTTTAGGTTAATATCATAATAAATCATATATTTACAATTATTATTATTATTTTCACATCTATTTACTTTGCAATACAACATTGTAGTACTTCTATCTCAGAAGAACTTGAACTGGATGTCCCAAGCTCGAGTTTCTTAGGACCTCCTAAGCTCGAGTCTCCTAGGCCTCAAGTAGGTGTGTAATTGAGTCAATTCAATACAGAGCCAAACTCGAGCTTAACTCGATTAAAAGAACTCAAACCTCGAACTTGATTCGAGCTTTTTTTCAAATGTTTGAAACTTGACTCAAAAAATAGTCGAACCACTCAAACTCAACTCGATAAAGCTCTAATCATTTTAAAAATTACGAATACTTATACTAACCTCGACTAATAATTTAAACTTGTGATACTCGATTACTAAATAATAAATTAGTAAGATTTAATTAAGCTCGCGAACAACTCGAATCAAGTATCGTGATACTCGAAATAACTCCGAAAAAAATTCAAGTATTTTTATTTTATTAAAACAAAAAACCTACAAAATGTTTGTTGTTCATTATGTAAACATATCCAACCCTATTTATGGCTACCCTCCTCTCTAATTTATGTATCTCTACAATATGTAGAGTGGGTAGAGGGCAAGGATATTGGATATATGGTCGTCCACAAGAATGTTCAACAATCTTAATGCCCCACTTGATTACAAGCTTTCGTTACAAAGCTCGGCAAACAATACAAATATTAGAGAGTCTTAAATAGGTATAAATTGTTTAGTGAATTTTCCATGGGATTGCCAATAAAACGACTATCTCCTTTTTCCTATATTTATATGTGATTTTTGCTTTAATTTTTTAAAAGCAAACATATGATATAAAATAAATTAAAGTTTAATATATTTAATTGAAGAACCAATAAAATAATATATATTGAATTAATTTGTAAGATAAAATTTAGAATAAGAAAAATAGACATTTAATTGAGAACTTGAATGTTTTCAATTTTTCTTTTATGTTTTATTTTCAATTATTTTTCATATTTATTGTAATTTCTTTTAAATTGCTAATTAGAAAACACTTAAAATGACTGCCTTCTAAAAATAGTTTTTTTTTTAAACTAAAAATGTAAAACTGCTTTTATAATTAAAACAAAAATTTATATTTTTTCTAAGTCATTTATAAAAATATTAGAGACCCCTAAAAATCCGTATTTCCTAAGGAATGATAATGGTAATTTTTACTGTACCGGGAATTTTTATGATCTCTTGATGACGAAATGGACTTCACTACAACTGCCTCGCAAATCTTAGCTACCACGCCAATCAAGACAAATCGAATTTCACGCTTCGAGGCACGAGAGAAGTGCTGACATTTGGCACTTTTATGAGGCCCAAGAGGCACCATTATGCGACTCCTCAACCTCGAACCGTTTGACTACCCGTCAACCCGCTGAATACTCGTGGAACGCCTGCAACCCGATATTTTTCACGGGTGACCCGCAGAGTCTCCTCAGACGGAGCTCTACCCAAATACAAAACCTCGCATAAAATCCGGCCCCAAACAAATTAATATATCTGGGCCAACATGAGTAAAACGCACCACTTGGGCCCAATAACTATATTCATCATGATACCACAACTATATCCAATAGTTTCAAAAGTTAATCAATTCTCTTTTATAATAAACACAGAGAAAATTAAACAATTCTAATACATGTATACATCACAAACTCCAAGCCACAATCCTATTTTCTTCTAAAATGTTCTCTCTGACGTCAGCTTCCTCGCTCTCTCCCTGTACCTCAAATATAATATCCTCGATTATACGAATTAACGCTCAAGAGCTGAATCACCCTAAGGGCTTCCACCTATGCAATGCACGTCTAAATAAATACACATCCAAAGAAATACATGATCTTACTAACGCCTAATCGATCAACCCATGTCGAGTCTCACCGACTCCTCAGCACCCGCCTGGCCATGTATGAGAAACGCCTTTCAAAACAATTGCAGCTGAACTATACCACCGGCGATCTGCAAAAATACGGGACTATCCTCCGGTGCGACGTGGTTTGACAACCCTCCACGTACCATGGTCCTCATCCGAAATGATCCGTTGATCGCCTCCCAACCCCATCTCCGAAATTCATCCTGCGGGAAATTCCTTTCAAAAAACATTTTCATTTTTCTTCAATTTTTCATGTCATAATTACCTAATTTCTGCGCTACCTCAAATACATATGAGATGCATCATACCATTTCATCATTTTCAACCAATATATCAATATGCATATATTATCCAATTCTGTAATCACACATAATTCAACAATATCAACCAACTCCCAAATTTGCTCACTTGAGCTAATCGTTATTCCATTTCCAATGGCCTACACCCACAATTATATTCCATATAATTGTGACATCAAGTTAACACATCAAGCTTATGCATTAACATATTAAAATCATCTCAATGGCCTACAAACACAATTATATTTTATATAATTATGTCATTATATTAACACATTAATTTCATGTATTAACCTATCTATTTCACACAACTCAAGCCATTCATTTCAACAATTCAAGCACACAAACACACTTATCGATTTTTATCCACTATTACAACTGGATCGATTTTAATAGCCTGAACTCAAGAAGGTCATTCCATGGCAGCCCCACTGGCCCAACCCTTGGCTCACTCTTTAAACCCGGGAATTTCCATACCCATTTCCGATTCTGACTAACAAAATAGAATTTAATGCATAAATTCCAACATAACAGCTCACACGCTCTCTCGATCACTGGACCGTCCCAAATGTCCAAAAATTTCACACTGGCCCCATGCTTGGGATCATCAAACGGCCCCTCACGGCCTCAAACCAATCCGATACATTATTTAAAGCATAATTTTATACACAGACCCAAACAAAGCCTCACTGCTACGGCCGCTCATATTGGGTAAAAATTAGAACCAATTCTGGCCCCAAGCTTCGGGGACTCACCAACGGCTGTTCAAGGCTTCAAGCCAATTGAAACATCGAAAAACACTTAAATAAAGTAAACCCCAGTAGGAGAAACCCCGTACCTCCTGGAGTTTGTCAAAACTCACAACTGCACCATGCGGCCCTCCACGTAGAGCGCCTTTCCTTCTCGGGTCCTAAGATCGCGACTACGGATCACGTATTTCTAGAGAGAAGTGGCTCTCTCTCTAAAAAATTTTTCAAAAACCTCAACCAGCTGCTGCTCCCCTATTCTGCTCCAGCCACTGCCCATTTAAGGAGACGACATTGTTCATTTTTGTCATCTAGTGACTTAAAAACTTTTCTAAAAATGACGTTTATGTCCCTCTCTTTCGCTTTTGACATTCTACCTATCTCTACTGGCCCATTTCATCATTTCTCTACTCATGCCACTCTATTACACACGAAGACTACATGCGCGATTCGTCGATCAAAATCGCTTACGCACCTAACGCTGATGTCTTCAAAAACGCAAATTTCGACCGCCTTGACCACTAAATTTTACGTAATAGCTAGATTTCGAGATTTATTCCAACTGAAATCCGTCATTGTCATCTGAGATTTAGAGAATAAATTTATGGATTTTTAACTAAATTACCATTTTCAGAATCTAAATTGGCGATTTTACCCTTTTTCCGTGAATCGGACGCCACGCTTGGATCCCGGTCCGACCCGATTGACGGATCCGAACCGAAGTCCGGGGCGTGAGACTATCTATATACTATATACTATACTTTACTGACTCTTATCGACTGCTCTTCAGAGTCAGATTAGATTCGTAGTGATACAAATAATTTCCTCTCAGAGAATAGCACTATTTTACATATACAAAAGAACTACCACCGGAAACAAGGCCCATAAAATCTATACACATATACGCAGTCCCATTTACTTATACATACCATTTTCATTACAAACATCGTAGATCGCTAAGCAAATAGCTGTGAGCACTCACCATCTCTAGCCTACCGGCTACTGATGGGAATGTCCCGTCCTCCGGTCTCCTTCTGGAAAGATCTACACTCCGATTGAATACCAAGTATAAGCTTACGCTTAGTGGGACATAAGCATGGGATAACCACCAATGGTGACCGTTTCATGTTTATACATATGCATTTCATATCTCTATACATATTTCTATACTTTAATTCCTTATCATTTTATATTCCTATGCATGTCAATCTCTTTCGGTACATATTCTATGTCTTGGCATATCTTATCTATACTTACTCAGATTCCAATACTTATTTTGTAAATTTGTTACTATTCTAGTTCTATTACATATTCTTTCATCTACTTTTGTACCTTTATATACTTATCCTTTTCATGTGTTCATTTGTTATTCTATAACCTATTGCTTTTCAGGTTATGTGAATTTCTATCACATCTTTCATATCTCCCTTAAGAGTTCAGAGCTTATATTTTTACTATCATATCATATACTATCATATGTTTTCACATATGCTTTCATGTGTTTTCATATACTATACTTTTCATATACCTTTCTTTTATCTACTTTCCGTACTTTAATGGTTCATATCCTTTCTACTATACTTGTATTTCTATATACTTATTGTACTAATATTTTCATATATCTATATTCATGTACTATTCATTTCATATCCCGTTTTCTTTACATAATTTTCATATGGCTTTCTTCATGTACTTGTATAAAAGTTGTCATATACTTCTATTTCATCTTATACTGTTATATACTATACTTTCATATGATATTCATAGACTGTACTTTTCATATGTTTTTCATATACTGTGCTTTTCATATACTGTCATCTTGTACTTGTAATCAAGATAATTATCATCGTGAGAGTAGCCACTATGCTTCTCATATCATGTCATATTCTATATTTCATATGCATATACTTCATTATTTCCTTTAGGTTTCATGTCCGCAAATACCTTAAGCTTACACGGAAATAACTATGTGGTACCGAAGGTATTATCACCGCAGATTTGTACAATGATTCGTCATGACACCAAGGGTATCACACTGTATTTAGACAAATCGACCTATGCCATATGCCATCGCAGACCAAGCGTACTATCACCGTACTAAACAAAGGTCCGTTTATTGTGGTGACCCTGCCTGCCACCGACATAAACGGATCTATGTCATCTAATCTAAACTGAGCCTCTCGATATCTGCTTCATGTATATGTTTATAAAGAATCAGATCTTCCTATAGGCATGCCTATCTATCCCTCTACCAGGTTCTAGCAAGTATTAACAAGCTTTATTACGTCGTACATATCTCATAAGCATGAATAACTATTGTTATCATAATTGCTTATACATATATACTATCATTACTTTACTCTGTATTCGTTCTCATATCTGTAGATTCATATTATGATTCTCATATATCTATATAATACATATATTCATATCTTTTTCTATCATTTAGTTTTATCTTCGTATCATATATGTAAGTCTATCATATACCATGAATGCATCTATGCACTCAGACCATATATTCATATATATCTTTCTATATTCATATCCCTTATACGTTTCTATCATGATTTAGCTATGCTCAGATTTCTATATTCCTATCACAGACGCTTTACTCATTCATATATTCATATACCCCATCATTCGCACTCAGACTCATTACTACGCTTTGTCATCTGCTTATCTCTATTGTTCTTATCATTTATGCCTTTCTACCATGTGTTCCTAGATGTTCCATCTTATTCCCTTTCAAAGATGTCTACTGGTATATTCCTATCATTTACGATTCTATCATGTCTTTATCTATTCATATACTTCTATATTTCACATGCTCCACTATATAATCTATATTCATATGTGCCTATCATTCATGTACTTCTTGCATCATCATATCTTATGACATGTTCTATCATATAATCCTATATTCATATCATATTCATGTTTTCTTGGACACGTCTATACATATTGCATTTTCTATATTTTCCTTGTTTATATACTTATAAGGTATGATGTCTATGAAATCACACTTTCACCCAAGAGTATTCGTATTCCTCTATGAATCTACTTTACTTAGGACTTGGAATCAATCCAATCTATCATCCAAATTCAAATTACAGATTTCTACGCAAATCCAGTCATTTTACCGATTTTTACACTCGGGACTATTACTCATTTTTCCGGGTCTTAACTTCCTCATTTGACACTATCTCTTGTACTCTTTAAATCTAAGGTGCTATGGGTTCCCATTCCAACTGAATCACCCACCGGAAAGACCGAGACTCAAGTTACGTCCGAAACAACCCGGACTACTCTATGATCAAAACTGAAACCAGAATTTGGCTTGCACATGGCCCCACTTTGAATGAATTTTTAGGCCACTTAGAGCCAGAATTTGACGATACTTATTTCTTTATGTTTGGTTCTCCTTGAAGTCTATTTTAATTATCCACTTGAATAACTCCAACCTGACATACTAACGAAAGCTTAAGGCCAAAATACGAAAAATCGACGAAACTGAAAATGTACTGCAGGTATCTGATATCTCAATGTGTACCCTGCATACTGCCAAATGACTAGAACACAAAGTGTGCTCGTACATGTTCAAAGTGTACCCATACATCACCCTAAATGCCTAATCTGCCTTTTCTCCCCTTTTTCATGCACTTTCATCCATGGATCACTCCTATACTTCCTACACACATCAAAATCATTCCATATTGCTCTTGTAACCTCTTTTCCACTCACTTCATCTTTCAATACTTATCTTATTTCCAAAACATATCATGAAATCCTTCCAAAACAATTCTAATATGGGTCACATCCCATACATGATCCAAACATAGAGAGTTGTTAGGGTTTGTTCTAAACCCTAACTTCATTACACACTATTTAATCCGCTAATTCAACCTAGTCGCGATTCCTCCTTACTTATCTTCATTCTCATTGTGTTTTACTAACCTAATTTCAAATATATGTTAAGATGAAATTCAATCAAAACCCTAGATTTGGAGACAAGCATTTGATTAAAGCCTTACAATTCAATGTGATCCTTACAAAATCCAAAGTTCCATACCTTAGTTTGGCTTTGCTTCTCTTCTCTTCTTCCTCTTCTTCTTCTTCCTCTTCCTCTTCCTCTTCTTCTCTCCTTTTGCTCTTCTCTCCCGTTTTTCTCTCTTTTGGAGACCAAAATATAAGATATTTTGATCCCCACATTATGCTGCTCGCCAAGACAAAACCTACTTTGCTTTAAGTCTTCATAATTGCATTTTGGTCCCCATTTCTCTTTTATCTCTATTCCATCTTTTCTATATTTGCCTTTAATCCCATCTCTTCATCTTATAACACTTAAGTCCTCAAGTGGTAAATTACATATTTAACCTTGGCTTTATTATAAATTCCGGGTCTTTGTTTTATTTTCCGAAAATTCATATTTAGCTTTTAATATACCCTAAACAAGTCCGAAACTCGGGGCTAGAGAGACATTTTAAAAGTTACATGAATTTCTGGTCTTACACGCCACGTGTGTCAGCCATGGGAGAGTCAAACATCAGCTCAAGTGGGCCTACATGTGACACATGGCATCATGCCACAGAGTGGAAATCTCAAGCTATTGATAAGAGGAAGCGCAGAATCCTCTCAACCAATAGGAATTTACACGTGGCATTGAGAGGACTTTTCTCCTTGTCCCAATCTTCGACCAAATGGATCAGATATATACATATATGCAGAGGAACAACCCAAGAGAAAGGAGAGCAGGTGGGATTTTTATATATAGCCTCCACCTTCTCTCATTCCACTGACCTGACCCGCGAGCCCGACGAGGCAAGAAGCAAAGTCGCTCCCCACTGAGCCACTCACACGCCGCATTCACTGTGAGTTCGACAAACCTGAATGCAGGGTTTCTTCTCCTACTTGTTTCACTTTTCAAGGAAGTGGCCATGAACGGATTTGCAGATTACTGTTCTGATCACGGCTCTGCCCAAGACTTACTCGACAATAAACCCTGCAGCCGTCACTTTACCCGCGAACCGCTTCATTGATTTGTGCGTGTCAGGTTATCGCATGAGAAAATAACATGGTCAGGATGTCGCGCTCCAAGACGGATCACGGATTGTGCCTTAGCCCATGTGGAGCTAATCTTTAGCGTTACTGTCATAAATTGAATAACATGTCAGATGTACCACCATGCTAATATACGCACGGCCGACATACAAGACGTGTCAATGTCGGCGTGTCATTGCATCGCACTTAGGTGGGCGTAATCCAAAGAGGAACACCACCGGGCACTGCTTTCACCTCACGCGAACATATTTTTCGCGCATCAAAGACGCGACTCGGGACGGGACGATTCTGGCCCAGGCCAAGAAATCTGCCAACCAGTTCATCTTCAGATTTTCAGAAAAAATTCTGCAAGACCCATTTTTGTATAAATTGTAATTAAAATACAATTGTAAACAAATTGGTAATTAAACTACGGTAATAAATATATTTTTTTGAGTAGGATGTGCAGGGCCCAAGTGGCTACTTTTGCACATGTATAAGTATCATGATATGAGACATGTAGATTTCTATTTTGACGGTAGTTTAAACTATAATCCCATTAAATACAAATATAGTTTAAAAGATGACTTAAATGCGTCTTTCATGTGTCAGACGTATCCGATTAGACAATCTCTGCTACTTGATAAAAAATAAAAAAAATAAAAAACTGTGAATCTTTGAGTTCTAGAGAAGTCTTAGATTATATTTGATTCAGAGAAATTTTCAAAGAAAATAAAGAGAAAATAACTAAAAATAAAATACTAAAATTAATAAAATTATTTTTATATATCATTATTTTTGAATAGGTTCTTTAATTTTATGATATCATATAAAAATATCCACCTATATATTCTAATATATTTATATATTCTCCAATATATTTTATACATCCATAAAATCCAAGTGCAAATAAAATTTATTATTATTTTTAAATAAAAAAATTTATCATAAAATTTTCATTGAATATGATATGCAATTTTTTTTTGTATAAATTAAAATAAACCTTTTTTTCAAACAAGACTAACATTTTCTCGGTTTTATAACAAATAAAAGATATATAATTGACCGTTTGAACTATATAAAGCTAAATCACTTGATGAAAGAGAAACTAAAATTTTCAAGGGAAATAAATAATCGCAGTATCTCTCATTCCAAATTTTATGGTAATATGTTATTTTTATTTTTAAATAAATCACTAAAGTATTTTATTTTCCACATTCCGTGTTCTATTAAAAACATATATAACCAATAGAATTAATTGTTTAGAAAGAACAAAAGAATATAATCGTTTATGAAATTACTCTCATCCAAGATCTTTCTAAAATATAAAATCAAATATAGAAAATGAGATTTATCTTCCTTACAAATTAATAATACATTAATTAATTATTTCCTAAAGAGTTCTCGAAGAGTTAGATTATATTAGTTTCTTTTCCTTTAGAATACAATACATATTTAAAATTCTTATATAGATAACAAATTCATATTTTTCTATTTTAAATTTCTCAAGAATTTCTTCATTTTATTTATTTTAATGAACGAGAAATATATAAAATAAATTACAATAAAAAATTAACATCTCCAATTGCTTTTTTGTCATAAAATTGAGAAAGAGAAATATATTGGTTTTTCTTTCCATTGAACAGATACTCTTTTTTTCTTTCATCAATTGCTTTAAATTCTTTCATCAATCAACATAATAATTCCTATTAATTTAAATATATTTTTAAAGAACAAATATAAAGTGGGATAAAATTTTGTATTAAGGATGAAATTAATAAAATAGCACAAAACTTGAAATAAGTATAAACTGCATGTCATTAGTATAACTCATTATATTTCCCTTTTAAACGAAGATTAATTTATATACAAATTCACTAGTATGAACAACATCGAGGCTAATATCATAATAAATCATACATTTCATAATTATTATTATTATTTTTTACATCTGGCTACTTGCAATACAAATATCAGTACTCATTCTTGTAAGAACTGAATCTTATGTCCCAAGCCTCAGTTTAGGGACCTCCTAGGCTCTGAATACTCTCCTAGGCCCTCAAGTAGGTGTGCACTGAGTCAAGTCAATACAGAGCCAAACTCGAGCTTGACCTCGATTAAGAATCCAAACTGAACTGATTCTTTTTCAAATGTTGGTAACCACCCAAAAATAGTCAGAACACCAAACCTCAACTCGATAAAGCCTCTAATCATTTTTAAAACATTAAATACTTATACTAACTCGAATTCCTTAATAATTTAAACCTAGGATACTCGATTACAAATAATAAATTGTAAGATTTAATTAAAGCTCGCGAACAACTCGAATCATATCGTGATACTTAATAACTAAAAAATTCAAGTATTTTTATTTTTATTAAAACAAAAACCTACAAAAGGTTTCATAGAGCTATTCATTATGTAAACATATCCAACCCTATTGTGGCTACCCTCCTCTCACTTATACTTTTACAATATGTAGAGTATGGAGGGCAAGTGATATTGATATATGGTCGTCCACAAGAATGTTCAACAATCTTAATGCTCCCACTTGGTTACAAGCTCACAAAGTCAAAACAATTACAAATATTAGGATAAAAGAGTATAAATTGTTTAGTGAATTTTCCATGGGATTGCCAATAAACGAATATTCTTTTTTTTTTTCTCCCCTATATTTATATGTGATTTTTTGCTTTAATTTTTTAAAAGAAACATATGATAAAAAATAAATTAAAGTTTAATATATTTAATTTAAAGAACCAATAAAAAATAATATATATTGGAATTAATTTGTAAGATAAAATTTAGAATAGGAAAATAGAACATTAAATGAGAACTTGGAATGTTTTCAATTTTTCTTTTATGTTTTATTTTCAATATTATATTTATTGTACTCTTTAAATTGTTAATTGTGGAACACTAAAATGACTAAGTCTCTCAAGTGCTATTATTAATTCTAATATCAATGAATGCTAAATGATACATATTTCTAAGTGCACTAAGTCTCTAAGGTGGTGTTTGTTTTCATTTACTTAATGCCGAATGTAACTTTTTTCGAGCTTATTGAATAGTACTTAATAGCACAAGGCTAAGTTGTTTGTTTTAATATTATATATATAGTAATGACAACTATATATTATTTAAGTCTGTCCTGCCTCGTTTAACAATACATGTTTAATTTTAATCAACTGGCTTAACTGCCTGCTATTTTTTCCAAATCCAGATTTTGCAGCCCAAAAGATACTGGCTGAAACCCAGAAAATTAAAATTTTCAAAACACAAACTAATTAAACCGCACCATAATGTGATCGTATAGTTTCAAAATTCTCTAGATCCTGGGGACGACGAACTGGATTGAGACCGTTAAATCTGCCTTGCGAAATCTAGTGACCTTAAAAGTTTCATCGACCTAAGACAAGCGGAAATTTTTCCGATTTTCCAATGAGCAGCCATTACGACGGCGACAAGATTTTACAAAAATCTCGAAAAGTCAGAAATGGACGCGCTTAAGTTCATTTAAAAACAAGAATCAAAAGAATAATTGTTCTCGCAAAACCAATTCAATGAAGCAATATGAATAATGTAACGCAAAATAATAATAATAAGTCACACCCGACATATTTTAAAATACTTTTATTATTTTATTTTATACTTTAATATAAATAATAATTATTATTATAATGTTTTTAATAAATAATTTATAAAATTCATAATATTTTTTATTTTACGAAAATATTAATTTTATAAAAGAAAATATAAAAAATTAAAATAAAATAAAAACAAAATAAATGTGAATTTATTTAGCTAGCACTTTCCATCTTCATTCCATTCTGCTTAATTTTTTAAATGAGACAAGTTTGGGAATTGAAAAAATAACGGCTGCCTGGACAGACCGCCTGCCCCAAACTCCTCCTGCCTGGTTATCCCCAGCCAGATATCAAGCAAATTTCTTCTTCACAAGAATGTATCAATTTTTCTTATTTTTAGAAAATGACTTTTTCTCGAATAAAAGCCAAATATTTTACTTTTCTATTCGTAACTTTTTAAAAATTCTCACAATGTCAGAAAATTTTAAAAACAAATTACTTAATGTCGAAAGGTATTTAGCTCTACATTAAGCCAAAAAACAAACGCCACCTAAGTCTCTTTCTATAATAGCATTTAGAATTATTACTGTGCATTCATACTCTCATGTGGACATGTGAATAGCTAGCTTCCCTCTCACCAAGGTATGAATGCTATTATTAATTCTAAGTGCTACTATTATTTATATTAAAACAAAAATAATTGAAGTAATAAAACAAAAAGTAATTTATTTGTTGATAAAACAAATATAAATATATTTATAATTTCAAATATTTTTAAAAGTAATTGATATTATCATTTTTATACTTATCAAAATAATTTTAATATGTATATTCTTGTTAATTTTTAATATTTTTGTTCAAAAAATTAAATATTTGAATAATTTTTAATTAATATATTTTTTGTAAAAATATAGTTTTATAGTGTGTATTTTTAAATGAGTAAGTAACCTAAACTACAAGCTGACGTACATTATAAGAATAAAAATGGTTTTCAATTTAAAACCCAAATATCAATCCCACGATGAATTTTGGTTAAGTGCAGACTAAGTACCTTAGTTACTCAAGTCTTTCACTATTCATGCGAATCAATGTTTTGGAAAAGATATTTCTAAAATAAAATAAAAGAAGAAAAACAGAACATGGAATGATTTGATTTCTCTTCCAATAACAAGGAGAAAATCAAATATGAAGAAAGAACTCTATGATAGAATATTAGGGTTGATTATTTTCATTGATGCTCGTTCAGTTATCTATATGAAACACAAACTAGATGAATTAGCAATTTAAATGGTCTGCTGATAGGTATGACTCATCCCACTTCGTGTTCTCCCTCATATCTTCTCACACTAACCACCTATTCATAAGCAAATCTTTTAGATCAAGTTAGTAAGTAATATTTTTCTAATGACATTTTTCCTGCAGATTCATCGTCTACAGTTACGTTTCGCAATAGAACCATCCGAATTGAGCTAAGGTTACCACAATTACGCTCATGCAACTCTCACTAACGAAATTTGATGTCATCTCCTAATGAAATTTGCTTAGTAATAGACATTTCTAATTATCTAAGTCTCTTTAATTAGGTTAATTAGAATTCTACTTAATTAATGCACACCTTAAGAGAATCAAATTCAGATTTTAGGGCATAATCCCAACTCTCACCAAGGATACCCTTGATCTTAAACCCACCTCAAACATGCATCAATCCAAACTATAAATCATCTAGAGATTTAACACCAAACACATCAATCCAAGCATAACCATAGTCACTAAAAATTAGACAAATCATGAATCAAATCTGATAATCAACCCTAGAAGATATCTAATCACTCCATTACAACCCTCAAATCCATATGAAGAACATGTTCATTATGCATAAGTTCGAATAAAATAAGAAAGATCAAGAGTTAGTGATACAAAACAAATAGGAGATAAGAACTCCTCAAACTTTGCTCCCCGTATGAATGAGGTCCTCCAAATCTTCAAGAAAAACTCCATATCTTAATTAATGATACAAAAATCGTAACCTGGGATTGTTATAAGAATGAGAGGGTATCCACACAAGTAAGGGGCCTAAAAACGTGAGAAATAATGAATGAACATAAGCTCAATTCCAACAGCTGGAAGGATGAAACTTCATATTTGCCTATACCAAACACAATGCTATAGACATGAAAATTATAATGGGCTGTAATATTGGGCCAGTTAAAACAATTAAAGACAATGCTATAGACATGAAATTGGGCAAGTAGGCTGTAAGATTGGGGCAAAGGGAATATATTTAGAATTAGTGATGGAGGGGTGCACAGGCCCAAGCAATAGTGCGTAAGAGCGATTGAGGACCCAATAGCAAGCTATTGTGGTGGGCCTCTCCTTAAAAATTAATTTAATATCATGTGACATGTCCTACGTATCAGATATTAAACTGATAAGAACAGATATTTACACTTGATCTAGCCAAAAGGCCGAGAAAGGTATGCTTTGTTGAGTCTCTTCATTTTCTCCTTTATAGTATGTTGCTTGCAACTCCATTTCGTATTAATAACTGATGTGGGATTGTCAGTTCTGACATAAACCAGTAAAGCCTGACCATCATAAATCTTCAAAATTGCCGATGTTTACAAGACTAGTTAAAACTGAAGGTCTTGAAGTTAGAATCGGGGCAATCTCAACTGGAAATGGACCTCCCTAATTCAATTGGAAAATTCTGGATTTTTACAACAGAGTACTTTATAGTTGATGGATCGAACTCCATTTGAAGTTCATTTAGATAACCAAAGAAATCAATTGAAAATTGTTTCTTGTAAACTCCAATAGCACTGGTACAACATTAAGAAGGTTTAATTGAAATACAAAACTGATGGGTCACTAAAAACAAAATATTTGTTGCATAAATCATTAGCCTTCCCTCCTCAGGACTGGCAGCACAGACTGAGAAATTAATCAATAATGAGAAAAAAAAGAAATAAAAATATTCCTATGTTAAATCAATTGCTCACATCCATTAAGTATCCACATAGCTAGTAGTACATGTAGGCGAAGCATTTTAACACCCCTACAGCTTAATACACAATTAATAAGTTAACAGGACTTGTTATTTAAAGATCCTGAAGAGAAAGATGCGATAAATAAATAAATACATGAGCACAGCGCATACATTTTCATTTTCATGCTCACGTTAGAGGATGGAGAAAACTGCAGAAGAGTACATAAATGGAAAGTGGAGAAATTAAGGATGCTCTGCCCGAACTCAACATGACTCTCTCTGCACAAAACTCTATCACAGATAATACAAATTATTGTCTACTGAAACCCAGGACTCAGCTTTTCTCCATTTTAACTTTACCTGAAGAATAACTTAAAGTCTTGATACCTTACATAGGGATGAATATGCAAATCAATTTGAAGAGAAAGATCAGTTGGTTTAGAATTGAAGCAAGCTGTTTCAGCTTTAACAGTTAAACTATTAGGGCCTCTACATTGTGAAAATTTTGACTTTCTATGGTGACTTACTATCATAAAATACCATTAGCAAAACAACAACCTAACAGAAATAAAGCTGACAGAACCCAATGTAAATAGTTGAGGATAGACCTACAATGATAATAATGCATGAATTCAATGTTCATATCTTAAACAAAAAGATCTAATGAGCAATCAATTCTTTGCTTTCCATCCCTTATCTAGAAATTAATGAGGCATTCATAGTCCTAGGTGAAACCATGAAAACACTTTCTTGCAGGGAAGTGCCAAAACTAACAATATAGCAAATTGCATAAGCACACCCTTATGAGGTCACTCTGAAGAACCATACCAAATTCTCGTTTACTATGACAAGAATCCCCTCTTTCACTGTGATAGGGACAAGCCCAACTTGGATAGGTTCGTGGTACTCTCAAGTTCAAGAGATTATTACACACTTTATAATGGGAACTATCATGATCATATCATTCCATACCCCTAGAAATTTTAGGACGTCCGACGCATTTCATATTTTAACACTAAAATTTGTGGTGCTTAGTTGACAATAAGTACCATATGTCACGACTAACTGGGGATCGTAGAACCTAAGGCTAGTTGAATGGGGAGGCGTAAGGCCATCAAACCCGTAGAAAGCTCCAACCGAAATACTCATACCGACTATCCTCGATCACCGCCAATATATCAACATACATATATATAATACGTCAGATACCAAACATCAATAAGGAGAGATAAAACCTCAATTCTACATACATCACCACATCATACACAAAATAAATGCACTATCCGAATTACAAAATATACCATTATTCCGGGCATCACAAGTGACACCTAGATTAAATAGACAAAGATTAATAATATCATTAGTGCAACCGCTTGAAGGAAGAAAATTCGCAAGTTATCAAGGATCCGAGAAGGAGGATCGACAAAGACCGAAATAAATCTGAGACCACACCCAGAGAGGAGTTAATATATCGATCTCACGCTCCCGCGCTCAGTCACCGCGAGTCATGACAATCTAGAATGGAAAAGACAGAACATAATAAGATTAAGATTTAACATACTCTAGACTCTAATTTGTGACAACCCACGCATCAAACCGACTAAAGAACTTATGTTCCACCGAAATCTCTGCCAGAATCTCCCTAAAACCCACTTAACTCCTCAGAACCGGGTCCGTAAACCTGGATAAAAACACACTTCTAATACCCACAATTAATCCAATGCTCCAGCTTCGCCACAACTACGATAAATCCACCATCGACCTAATCCAACACAAAGGCCAAACAAATCACGATAAAACACAATTGATAAGAATTTATAGTCTGGATAATTAATTATATTATACATTAATAACTCCTGGACATAAGTAAAAATACGCTTGATCAAAAAATCAACGCGCTTGAATTACACAGATAAAATTTAACACAACATCGAACCGCGATATATATTAAATTACATCTTTCAAAACACGAACATGCTGCAATTAAACGAGCAATATGGCATTTTCACATAAAAATAACATTTACGAACAATTAAAATACGACATCGAACACTATACAATCGGGTTTCTACACGCTTTAGGCCACGTATCTTTACCGAGTCTCGACGGAATCGATCGCACCGTCTAACCACTAATCCGGGATCTGACGCTCGTCCCTGCACGTCTCGAGGTCCGCCGCCGCCGGCTGCGGCCTAAAATTTGAGGGCTGCCTAAATAGATTCCCGAGGACACCCACGCCAGCTTCAAGGCTCAAGGACCAAAATGTAATTGTTTTCTTCAAAGAGGACCACCGAGTGGTCGGACCTACCCGACGCCTCCAACTCCTACGAGAAGCCCACCCTCCGTCTCACCCAAACGACCTTGGAAACGCTCGATCAAGGGTGGATTCTTAGGTTTTAGGGGCGAGGAGTCTCAACCGTGTCTAAGCCATGAGGTGGCCTGGAAACGCGAGAAACTGGAGTGGCACAGAGAGAAATGGCGCGAGGTGGGTTCCAAGGACTATATGCCCGATGAACTACAAGGCCATGTCACGAAGCTGCGTGACGCTTCCGTGCCTCGATGGCCCGGATCTAAGTGGCCTAAATGGACTGACAGATGGTGGCTAAAGGCCAAGAAGAAGAGTGGGTAAGGCGGCGTGATGGCAGAGTCTGTGGGGCCAAAGTGGACTTTTCCACTGTAGCAAAACAACCCTAAAGTCCCTCCTTAATTATAATTAACTATACCAAGTCCCTAATTATGCTTAATTAGGGCTTAATCTGACACAAAATTAGACAGTGGGAAATAATTAATATATATTAAGATATTTATCGTACTTTAACATTTTTAATTAATCAAAATAATTATTAAAATAATTATCTATTTTATATGGCCAAAGATAAATATTAAGGCCCAAAATAAATAGGCAAATGAACGTACATCAGAAAATTAAATTAATAAATCAAATTAAAAACTTAATTCAAATCAAATCACGCCAAAAAAATTTAATGTATTACATTCTCTCCCTTAAGAAAATTCGTCTCCTCTCTAATTTAAGAACGAGAAACATACCCCATTATCGAACAAGTATGGGTATGAACGTCGCATCTCCCGCCTGATCTGGCACTTTCACTGAATGATCCCGCCATGTAGACTCTCGAATCACCCTGAATGACTTTTGATCTGAGTCTGACGAACCCGAGTATCCACAATAGCCACCCCATCACCTCATACGATAAACCCTCACTGATCTCTACTGTCCGTAGCACATGTGAAGGATCCGCACGTACTTCTCAACATAGATATATATGAAAGACCCGATGAACATCGCGAAATTAGGTGGCAACTCCAACCCAGCTACACCCCAACTCTAATATCCACAACTTCAAACCCACGCGAGGTGCTAACTTCCCCTTCTACTAAATCTCATCACGCCAGACGGAAACCCGTGAATACATACTCACCTACACCAAACTCCACATGTTTCTCTGTCTCGTAGATAGCTCTTCTCAGATGCTTAAAGGTCTCAACCGATTCAATAGATAGAATCTTTCGTATGATTCGACCACCCAAGACTCGCTAACTTCCTTTCTTCACCAACTTTCCTGAAGAACCTGGCGATCTACACTTCCCGCCATACAATGCCTCGTAAGGCGCCAGCACCGACACTAGCATGATAACTGTTGTTGTACGCGAACTCCACCAAAGGTAAATGCCAATCCCATCGCCTCCAAAATCCATCACAACATCTCATAGTCCTCCAACGCCTGACAACCTCACCGTCCATCCGTCTGAGGGCAAAAGTCGTACAGCCCACCTGAGGTACCAAGCTCCTCCCGGGCTTCGCCAAAACCTAGAAGTGAACTGGGCCTTCCGTCAGAGCACACCAAACTGATCCCATGAAGACTTAACTTATCAATATACACCCAGTTACACTGCCACAAAGTCATTTTCATATGTAAGAAGTGTGCCGACTTAGTCATTCGATCGACTATCACCCAAATGGAACTGTCTCCACTGGGTTCGAGGTAACCTACCACAAAGTCCATGGTAATATTCCCATCACTCGGAACGGGCGGCCGCAACAACCCGCACGTCATGCCTGCTTGACTCTGCAAGTCAAACACTCGATACAAACTCCGCGATCCTTCTCTTTTCATACCACTCCACCAATACAATTCTTAAGATCATGATACATCTTAGTGGAACCCTGGATAACACCGTAGTCGTATGACGAGCCTCTTCCATAATCTCTTTCTAAGTCCATCAACATCGGGACGCATAACCTGGTACCCAATCTCAACGTGCCATCATCCCAATCAAAATCATCCTCGCTCGACCGAACCTCATCCATAATCTCATCAACCTGTGGGTCTCTCGCAGACCGAGTCAGTTTTAATTTCACGCCCACGAATCGATTCGACTTAAACGTACAAAGTGCTCCAGATCTAACACACTTCTAGTCAGAAACCCGGATCATACACCATACAACTCTTAAATAACTGTCGTCTTCGTGACTAATGTGGCGGGAGACCATTCGATGATTTACTCAAAGCATATGCCACTACATTAGCCTTGCCTCGTGATATTGAATCGCATAATGATAGTCCTACAACTCCACCATCTTGCCTCAAATTTAGCTCCCTCACAAAATGTATTTTAAAACTCTTGTGATCCGTGAAAATCTCACACGTCTCACCATACTGCAATGTCTCCGCATCTTCAATGCAAAGATCACAAACCCGCCATCTCCAAGTCATGAGCTGGGTAATTCCGCTCAGCCCTTCACCGCTCTAGAAGCAGAGGCAATCACCTTACCGTGCCGCATCAATACACACCCCAATCCGACTCGGGAAGGCCACAATACACCGATAACCTCCCGCACTGAGCCGCACGTCGACACCGAGCGCAGGTCAAACAATCTTCAGCCTGAAAACTCGCCTCGCCAAATCTCTGCCCACTGAAACCTCACATTCTTCTGGGTTAACCGTGTCAAGGGTGCACGATCTCAAAAATTCTGCACGAAACTACGACACAACCTGGGCTAAACCTGTGAAACTTCGAACCTCGCCACCGCGGCCGTCTCCGCCAATCCATATCACCGCCTCTATCTTCGGGGATCCACTTGAATACCTTTCCGATACTACATGTCCCAAGAAAGCCAGAATCATCCAAATTAAATTTCACACTTGAGAATTTGCATATAATCGATGCTCCTCAAAGTCTCCGCAATACTATCCTAAATGCTCTACATGCCCTCCTCTTACTCCGGAGAATATACTAAGATATCATCAATGAACACAATCACAAAGCGATCCGCGAAGGGTTCGACACTCGCTCATCAAACTTACAAAGGCCGCCGGCTAATTACAGAGTCCAAAAGACATCACTAGAACTCATAAATGGTCGTGACTGCCCCGACGTCGCTCTTCTAACATCCTCATGTCTTATTCTCGCCTGATGATATCCCGACCGTAGATCAATCTTAGAAAACATGATGCACCTTGAAGCTGATCAAACAAGTCATCTATTCTGAGAGCTGACATTTATTACGACGGTCACCTTGTCACCACCTGTAATCTATACATACACTGCAGGGAACCATCTTCTTCTTTTTACAAATAAGACAGAGCGACTGCGAGTAAGACAGCTCGACAAAACCTTGTCTAACAAATCCTGTGAATCGCTCCTTCAGCCTCCTTCAACTCCGCAGTGCTATCCTATAAGGTGGCAAGGAGATGTGAGCGTCTTGCACAACATCGATGCAAAATTCTATCTCCCCGTCGTGGCAACCCCGCAACTCCTCCGGGAAAACATCAGAAATCTGCTGGCCAGTGGACATCATCAACCTACGCTCCTATCCACCCAGTGGTCTCACAAGAGCCGATACCTGCACTCCCTACGTAACATCCGCCTAGCCTAATGGCCGAAATTAAATTGTATGGGCTTCAGATTGGCCACCACTTAAACCCAAACTCGAATCCCCTGAACTGAAATCACTCGCTTCTCTCTAAGAATCCAGATGGCATGCCTCGCCAACCAACCATGTACCCAAAATAACCTCAAATCCATCACATTCAACAAAATAAGATCCACTGTAAGGTCTCTCGCCTACTACGTAAATCGGACACGATGGAAAGTAACATCTACCCCAAGGCACCACCTCGTAGGTCAGGATCGATAACTGAGTCTTAAGTCCGGGCCGGGCCGAACACTGCTTCAATGCAAAGCTGGGAGACACAAAGGAGTGGGCAACTGATCTAATAACACCCTAGCCCCCAAGATACTGCACTGCATTAGGTACTCGATACAACAACATTTGATGCCCTCAAGGCCCCGAGGAGCGAAAGTGTAAAAACTCCGCCCGACCATCAGCCCGCACGGTAGGAGCTCAAACCCGACTCTAGCCCTACTACAAAATCGCCCCGAGCTCTACTCTCATATCCATGGCCCCGTCGCCACTGACATCACATGACCCGGGCCGAGAAGAAAGGCGCCGCCCAATGAACTGGCGGCAACACTCAAATGCCACGTAACCTCGAGGAAAAGGCCGGCCGGGAACAGACATGATTCGCCATATGGCCCAACCCTCCACACCCAAAACAAGCTCCACTAGCCGCCACACAAGGGCCCCCGATGCATCCGCCCCACACTGCGGCAACACTGGTGCCGAATCCAGCCACTGCACTCGAGCCCGAACTCGTCCCTCGAACTATAAATGCACCCGCCTAAACCCCGTCCAATCCGAAGCCTCTATAACCCTTTGCCAAGGCTTCACCCTTCAGGACCCCGACCTAAACTGCTCCGTCCGCCTACCGCACCAATCGGGCACCCTCGTACCACCATAATATCAGCCAGCAAAGGTACTAGCTCGTCTCCTCTCGTATGGTCTTTCTTAAAGACCATCCACTCAAGATACCAATGGGCGCGAAGGTCACCCATCCGTCTCGCAACCTGACCTCCAAGAAGCTACACTTCTCGACCGCATCAAGGATATGAAAAGTGGTCCAAGCCCTATGATGTAATTTACTGCCTCAGCCTCCGTCGCAACTAACTCCCCGAGCAATTTACTAAGATACACGAACTCCGCTGGTGTACTCCATCATGTATATATCATCTCTCTTCACCGCTCAAACTGCTCCTAGACTTTGCCTCATGGCAAAAGAAATGTAGTTATCTTCAAATCTCGCCCTGAACTGAGCCCATGTCATACCCTCAAGAAACGACTTGATGTAATCCTTATACCACTGCAATGCTAAGCCCTTGAGGGAGAAATCACATCTCAATAACCGTTTCATCGATGCCTCGATCAAATGCTCTCTCTTCTCCACTTCGTCTTAAAATCCATGGGTCACCAGATACCCATCAAATACAACCTCATTAAGCCCGGTGTAATCGAACAAGGGAATGTGATTCGGGTCAAATCCTGGTCCACCCTACCGAGAACTATTAGCACCACGATGCTCCACAAGTTGGGTCGGCAAAATGCCCAGTGGTCGCTGACACGGTGCATCTGCCGCTCTAAAACCTGCGCCCGCATATTAACCCGTGGCTCTACCGCGGGCTCATCACCGCAGACTGTTTCACTGCCGGTGACGGCACTCCTCGTTTCCTCGCCTCTCCCAGAACCGGTGGATCGGCCAAGGATACTCATCTGGGCCTCCCGGGCCTCATCATATAATCGTGCAAATTTCAGGTCACGTCATTGCAAGATCGGGTACCGTCGCACAACCTCGATCTCCGCCTCTACACCGGGGGTGCAAACACAAGACTCATTCGATATCAAATGTACGCCCAACCCGACGGCGTAAACTAGACGAATGGTGACTCGACAAGGACTAACTCGATCCTAATTCCGCAAAGACTTTGCAAAACACTTCCAGGGCTACAGGAAATGAATCCTATGGCTCGATACCAACTGGCTACGACCCAACTGGGGATCGAACTGGCGCTGAATGCCAGGAGGCGTAAGGCCACCGAAACCGTAGTGCCTAACTCAAAATACTTACACCACCATCCCACATCACCCGCTAATATATCAACATACATGGTAGATATAATATGCTCGATACCAAATTATCAATGTGGAGAGATAAAAATCTCAATTCCCACATACATCACCATCATATTACCAAAATAAACAGACCATTCGAATTACAAAATATACTAATATTCAAGTACCGCTATGACACCTAGATTAAATAGACAAAGATTAATAATATCATAATAGTACACAACCGCCGTACAAAGAAAATTCACAAGTTACCGCAAGTGATCCTGGAGAAGGAGGGATCGGCAAGACTTAAAATAAATCGAGACCGCCGTCCTTTGAGAGTGAGTTAATATATCGATCTCATAATCGCCTCGCCAGTCAGTCTTCGGGCGAGTCATCTGACAATCTAGAATGGAAAGACATAATTACTAATAAGATTAAGATTTAAATATACTCTGACTGACTGCACAACCTCACTGTGACGCCAAACCGACTAAAATCTAACTTATGTTCTACCTAAAATTTACTATAACCCTCCCCAAATCCGACTTAACTCCCTCAGAAACGTCCGTAACCCGATAAAATACACCCTTAATACCAATAATTTCCATCGCTCAGCTCGCCACAACTACTGATAAATCCACTACGACCCAATCCAACACAAAAGGCCAAACAAATCACGATAAACACAATTGATACAATTTATAGCTTCGGATAATTAATTATATTTATACATTAATAACTCCGGATATAAGTAAAATACGTTTGATCAAAAAAAAAAAAAAAAATCAACGCGGTTTGAATTACACAGGATAAAATTTAAAACAACATCGAACCGGCGTATATATATTAAATTACATCTTTTCAAAACACGAACATAAGCAATTAAACTATAACAAGGCATTTTCACATAAACAACATTTACTAACAATTAAAATACGAATATCGAACAATTATACAATTAGGGTTTCACATTTTAGGGGCCACAGACCTTTAACAGCCCCGATTTTAAATCGGGATCAGACCGGCTTGGAATCACACTGAATCGGGACTGACGCTCTGTCCCGGGGCACGTCTCGAGGTCCGTCGCCGACTGGTGGCGGTGAGAAAATTTGAGGGTTGCTTAAATAGATTCCGAGGATTCCACGCCGGCTTCCAAGGCCTCAAGGGACCCAAAAATGTAATTGCTTTCTCTCGAGGACAACGGAGTGGCAAGAATCTACCGACGTCTGCTACAACCCGGCCGGTACTCCACCCCCCCCTTCGTTTCACCGGGCAAAACGACCTTGAAACGACAAGGGTGGATTCTAGGTTTTGTGGGGCGAGGAGTTCACCGTGCCTGGTTCATGAGGTGGCCGGGAAACGCGAGAAACGGGAGTGGCAGTTAGAGAGAGAAAATGGCGAGGTGTTTTCCGGCGATTTGAGGCGTTTTCCGATGAATCCAAGGGTGGTCGAAGGTTGAAGGAAGCAAAGCACGCTCGCGCCTCGATGGCCCTGGATCTTGGCCTAAATGGACGGCGCATGGTGGCGGCACGAGAAGAAGAGGAGAAGGGTGGCGTGATGGCAGAGAGTTCGGGGCCGTGCGGACTTTTCCACCGTGAGTAAACAACCCAAAGTCCCTTAATTATATAATTAACTACAATTAAGTCCCTAATTATGCTTAATTGTGGCTTAATCCGACATTAAAACTTGATTAAAGGGAAATAATTAATATATATTAAGATATTTTACTGTACTTTTAACATTTAATTTAATCAAAATAATTATTAAAATAATTATCTAAATATTTTATATGGCCAAAGATAAATATTAAGGCCCAAATAAATACTTAGGTTAAAATGAATGTATAATTAGGAAAAATTAAATTAATAAATCAAATTAAAAACTTAATAATTCAAATCAAGGCATAGATTTGATTTGAAAATACAGCATCGAGTTAATCAAGGCATTTGCAGTGAGGCCGTGATATCGTATTTTCAAAGATGTCGATGATTTTTTTTCGCTTTTGATATGTGCTCTTGTATGCAAAGAAAACAAATGATATGATGGCATGATAAATTTGATTTTGTAATTTAATCACATGGTTTCATTCATAATAATGTTGATAAATGTATTATTCCAAATTTATCGAGCTTTTGTGATTAATATTTTAGATCCAATTAAATATTCGTAGACAATTTTGGTCTATTTTCTGATTCGACGATGATACAAGTCTAAGTATATCCTACCCAAGCCATGGACTAATGATAGGTAAATATAACATTTATTTATTTATAAACAAAGGAAGGAGGAATTTCAACACACGACAACTACCTCGACTGGGCTATCTGTTTGTAAGATTCATTACAGCGGCTTCACACTTGACAAGATTCGCTGACCCACTCAAAGCACCGTATACCCTTCTCCCATTATGTACTAGCTCTATAAAAACACCAATAATGTGGCATCAAGCCTGACCTGAGAACTCAAACCAAAAAGACTAGCTCGACAAGTGAGAACATCCTGCTTAAGAGACCACTCCACACCTCGTCATGACGCCCAAAACCCTGGGCCCAGCCGAGACTACCCCTTCAACCCTGGCGGAACTACACGTCCTACGCCACGATAAGACGACACGCGCAAAACGACTTCACTGTAGTTCACAGAACATCTTCCGACGAGGATCACCTGAGCGAAACCCCGCGAGCCAAGTGATATTCGTGGGAGCTGACCACCGTCTGAGGCCAGGCATCCCATAAATAATAATACACAATAATTATGAATATATGATTTATTATGATTTTAACCTCGATGTTGTTCCTTTAGTGAATTTGTATATAAATTAATCTTCGCTTAAAAAAAGGGAAATATAATGAAGCTATACTAATGACATGCTGCTTATACTTATTTCCAAGTTTTGTGCTATTTTTATTAATTCATCTTAAGACAAAAATTTATCCCACTCTATATTTAATTTTATTAAAAATGGTTTTAAAATTAATGGGAAATATTTAATATTGATTAACAAAGAATTTAAGGCAATTGATGAAACAAAAAGAATATAAAATCCTAATGAAGAAAACAACATATTTTTCTTTCTCAATTTTATGACAAAAAAGCAATTGGAGATGTTAATTTTTGGTATTTATTTCTATATTTCTCGTTTCATTAAAAATAAATTAAATGAAGAAATTTAAAGACATTTAAAACTAAAATATGAAATTTGTTATGTATATATATAAATTTTTAAATATGCTAATGTGATTGTAAAGGAAGAAACTAATATAATATAACTCTTTAGGAACTTCTTTAGAAATAATTAATTAATGTACTATTAATTTGTAATGAAGATGGAAATATCATTTTCTATCTTTTGATTTTATATTTTTAGAAGATCTTGATTATTAATTTCTAAAATATTATATTCCTTGAATTCTTTCTAGGCAAATCAATTTTGTATTGGTTATATATATTTTAATAGAACACGGAATGGAAAATAAAATCCTAATTGATTTATTTAAAAATCGCTATTGGGTAATCCCATAAAATTGACTAAACAATTCTATGTGACGCCCCAAATCGGTGTCCGTTGACTACCCGTCAACCTCACAAATCTATATGTCTCATTACGAGACATACACTGAGTAAAATATCCCATGGGGCCCATAAGATCCATACTCATAAAACAAATATCCTAACTATATTCTCATAGCGCATGTCATTCTACAAAAAGATTTATACATAATTACAAAACATTTACTCAAAGCCACGCTGTTTTCTTCTCAAAAGATACCTCACGCTCTGGATAGTCCACATCTTGCGAAAGGGGTTCCACGCAGCCAGGTGAAACAAAAAGAAGGTAGAAAGTTTTCCTACAGAGTTACTCCCACCTAAAATGCATATGCAATGGCATATATAAACAATCAATCCATTCCACTTTGTTATTTTCTATATGAAATATACATAACATGCATGAGATGCAACCTCATGCTACGTGACCCCAGTCCCAATGACTCCCTCACACTTGGAATGGCGTGACTAAAATCGTCACACACCATGACTAAACCATTTGGGCGCCTCATTTTATTTATCAAACTGTTTGGTCTTTTCGCTATTTTTGTGAAGCGAGGTTCGGGTTCCCACGTAGGACCTTGCATGACCTTTTTCAACATTTTCCACGAGAACTTACATGCGTCGGGATTCATGTCTGCTTAGTAGATAATATATTGGGACTTTTCGCACAGGAGGATCACCTGTTTCACTCCGTAAAAACATAGCAATTTATCATTTTAATCTGTTTTTTTCGTGAATCTCTACACTTGGACTTTGTCCCAGGCTCTCGAGAGTTCCACGACCCGTTCACAACAGGTGGGCCAAGCCTTACCCTGCACCCCACTGACGGCGCGATGTGGCGGGGTGCATATGGCTCATGATGTGTTCATTTTCCTCATGTTACATGCATGAATAAGCACCATAGTATTTACAAACCATGGAAGAATTATAATTTATTCATATAATTTACCTCTGTACAAAACATATTAATACATGAAGCATGCATCAATATCATTTCCAGGCTTAGCATGTTATTGAAGCAAGCCTTAACATGACCAGGTCCTGACTTGGGATTCATTCAGCAGGAGTCTCGGCCTTCACGAAACATAGACATATTGGTTCAGTCGTTTACATCATCTCATCGAAACCAATCCACGACATCAGAAACTTTTCAGGTTCTAGTAAACCTAACTCCAGTGTCTGTGGAATTAAGCAAATCATACCCCTTAGTCCAGAAGCTGGAACTAATTCACATGGCCTCTCATGACCTCCCAGTAACGCCCCTACCACGAGTAGCTTTTAAATTTAAAAATAATAGGTAAGAAATATCCTACCTCTTGAGTTGAAAAAACTTCAAAAGCGGGAGTCCACGATTTTGTCCTCTCAGGTGTGGGAACACTTCCCTTCTTATTGGAAGAAGTAGGCGATTCGGATCGCTACAAATCCTAGAGAGAAGGAAGGCGTTCTCTCTCCCAAAATGAAGAACAAAGCCTTGCGTCAGTTTACTTTCTATTATACCACGTTTTACTTATTTTCTTTTGTCTTTTCTTTTTACTTCTTTTGTTTTTCTCTTCTCATTTTCTCTTCATTTCTCCTCATTTCTCTCCATCTTCTTTTATTTCATAAATCCGGCAATAATAAAATGCACTCATTGTGGCTCATTTGTTGTGAACCCATGGGATCATCACCATATGTGGCTCGATATGAATACCTTTTTATGCCAAGTGTCACACACTTTATGGTGCCAAGTAGCATCCCCTTATCTTGCCATGTGTCGACACCCACGCCTCAGCATTGAAATCAGGCCACCTCGGAATCCCGACAATCGGCGTGGTAGTAATTGTGAGGCGATTCGAATGGTTTAGTCATCAGAGATCTAGAAAAATCCGGTTTCAACCGAAATTTCTATTTTTCTTTATCGAAAACGGATTTTCACGGGGTATCTGTTTATAAATATTTAAGACTCCCAATATTTGTATTGTTTGTAGAGCTTTGTAGCAGTAACGAGTGGAAGCATCCGGGCGGGGGCATTAAGATTGTTCTTATTAGGAACACCATATATCAATATCCTTGCCCTCCGCCCACTCTACATATTGTAGAGATACATAAATTAGAGAGGAGGGTAGCCACAAATAGGGTTGGATATGTTTACATAATGAACAACAAACCTTTTGTAGGTTTTTGTTTTTATACAAAATAAAAATACTTGAATTTTTGGGTTATTTAATTATCACGATACTTGATTCGAGTTATTCGCGAGCATAATTAAGTCTTACTAATTTATTATTTAGTGTCGAGTATCACAAGTTTAAATTATTAGAATTAGGTTAAGTATAAGTATTTATCAATTTTTTTTTTTTTAAAATGATTAGAGCTTTATTTAATAAGTTGAGTTTGAGTGGTTCGGCTATTTTTTGAGTCGGGTTTCAAACATTTGAAAATAGAATCAGGATTCGAGTTTGAGTTATTTTTAATCGAGGTGCCAAAAGCTCGGGTTTGGCTGTATTGACTTGACTCAATTACACACCACTTGTGAGAGGCCTAGGAGACTCGAGCCTAGGGGGACTCTAAGAAACTCGACCCAGGACATCCCAAGTTCAAGTTCTTAAAAAAGAATAAGTACCACAACGTTGTATTGCAAAGTAAATATAGATGTAAATAATAAGAATAATATTATGGAATATATTTATATAATTTCAACCTCGATGTTGTTTCTTTAGTGAATTTGTATATAAATTAATCTTCGTTTAAAAAAAAGGAAATATAATGAAGTTATACTAATATGACATAGTTTTTATACTTATTTCAAATTGTTGCTAACATTAATTCATGCTAGACGAATTTATCCCACTCTATATTTAATTTTATTTAAAAACATATTTTAAATTAATGGGAAATGTTAATATTTATTTAATGAAAAGAATTTAAGGCAATTGATGAAACAAAAGAATATAAAACTTTCAATGGAAGAAAAACAAAGCCTATTTTTCTTTCTCCATTTATGACAAAAAGCAATTTGAGATATTAATTTTTGGTAATTTATTTTCCTATTTCCATGTTTCATTAAAAATAAATTAAAATGAAGAGAATTTTAAAGAAGACATTTAAAAGCAGAAAAAATATGAATTTGTTATGTATATAAATTTTTAAATATACTAATGTGATTGTAAGGGAAAGAAACTAATATAATATATAACTCTTTAGGAACTCTTGAAATAATTAATTAATGTACTATTAATTTGTAATGAAGATGGAAATATCATTTCTATCTTTGATTTTATATTTTTAAAGTTCTTGGATTATTAATTTCCCTAAAAATAGTTATATTCCTTTGAATTCTTTCTAAGGAGCAAAATCCAATTCTATTAGTTATATATATTTTAATGAACACGGAATGTGATAAAATCTAATTGATTTATTTAAAAATCGTTTTATTGGCAATCCCATAGGAAAATTATTCAAACAATTTACCTGCATATTTAAGACTCCCTAATATTTGTATTGTTTAGAGGCACATGTAGCTTGCTTAACCCGAGTGAGGGCATCCGGGCGGGGCATTAAGATTGTTCTTGTGGAACACCATATATCCAAAATATCCTTGCCTGTAAAAACTGCATGTGTAAAGTCATAAATTAGAGAGGAGGGTAAGTATAAATAGGGGTTGGATATGTTCCATAATGAACAACAAACCTTTTGTATGTTTTTGTTTAATAAAATAAAAATACTTGAATTTTTAGGAGTTATTTAGAGTATCACGATACTTGATTCGAGTTATTAAGCGAGCTTAATTAAGTCTTACTAATTTATTATTTAATGTCAGTATCTGAAGTTTAAATTATTCGAGTCGAGTTCGAGTATAAGTATTTATTAATTTTTAAAATGATTGAGCTTTATTTGGTTGAGTTTGAGTGGTTCGACTATTTTTGAGTCGAGTTTAAAATTTGAAAGCTCGAATCAAGTTCGAGTTGCGTTATTTTAATGGTGAAGCTTGAGTTTGGCTGCAGTATTGACAAACTCAGAATTACACACCTACTTGAGGCCTAGGAGACTTGACCTGGGAGGTCTGAGAAACTTCGAGCTTAGGACATCCGAGTTCAAGTTAAGCCTTATTAAACCCCCACATGCCTAAATATCGATTATCGATCAAATTAGTTTTACCTCTCTTAAATCAAAAACATAGAATGGTAAATATAAAAATGGTTACATAAATCATAGAAATGAAGGTTTTAGGTTAAAATAACATTAAAAATGAATCGGAGCGTCGAAAAACATGAAGTAGTCCTATAAGAATGAGAATTTGAGAGTGTAGTGGCAAAGCGCAATTTGAAGAGAAAACCAAAAACTCTTGATGAACAATAAAAATGGAACACTTTGGGTTTAAAACCCTTTCACATCCGCGACCGACTGGCGTGACGGCACTAAATGGGAAGGCATAAGGCCACGAAAACGTAGCAAGCCTTGTGAAACATTATCTGAAGTATCATACGATCACTAACTATATGTCACCACATATATATAATATACTCGGATGCGAACATCAATAAGGAGAAATAAAGTCTCGATTCCACATATACACCATCATATACACACAAAATGAAAAGAACCATCAGATTACAAACCATACTAATATTCCAAGAAATCTTTATGGTGACACCTAGAGTAATTAGACAAAGATTAATAATATCATAATAGTACATAGTAGTAGGTGAAGGAGAGAGGTCGGCGGTTTATCAAGAATCTGAAGGAGGTGAGAAATGAGAACACGAAATAAATTGACATGAGTCTCGAGAGTGAGTTAATTATCATATAATTTATACCACATCCTGACAAATGTTATACATACTTATGGAAATTCATAATATAAACATGAGTAATGAAAATTATATTAATGGAAATTCCATAATCATGTATGCGCACCCGGCATAGTCATGTCATACCTGGAAACATCATATCAATCGGGACATTAGTAGGACCACATATTGTACTATAAGCCTACGGCTCTCCTTCCAAATCGATGTAAGAGGTATTGGCGCCAGAGAGAATGCTCGACCGGGGTCCTTTTTGACTCGGTCGACACTTAATCGATACCCTATAGCGCCACGAGGTGTGCTCGGCGGGGTCCGCTACCTCCGAAGCATTAACATGTATCATAATCCATAGTAGGGCGCCACAGAGTAACGCTCGACCCGGGGACCTTACCTCCGTCAGGAAAGCGGCTGTTGAACTCATGTCCGTAACATAAACACATAACATGTCGATCGATCTGGGGTGCTTGCGGTCTGATGTAACCCATTAGGTGGTATGTCTGCTATAGTTCCCATTACAAACGTTTCAAATCCTGATACCGCGACAATATCACTCCAACTGATACACACCATTCAGCGTGCTTCTGTCATGCCCGGTCTCATATGCGAATATATTTCATAACAATAAATAATTTGAAGAATTACCATAGTAATACAATTCCAGTAGTAATAATCATGATGATGGGGTGTAGCCCTAATGCCATAAATGCTATGCAATGCATGCGAGATGATGTGTCATAAGCTATATGATATCAACTCCATGAGAAGAATCGGGTCTCGAATGGCTTCTGCACTCTCAGTACCCTTACAGGCGTGGCTGTTGGACAATCTAGAATAGAAAAGACATAATCAATGTCGAGATTGGGGTTTAGCAACTCTAGACTCGACTAGACAGTTACCAGGCTAGGCGGAGTAAAGCACATTTGAGTCTCAGAAAATTGGCGGGAACATACTAAAAGCGGACTTAACTCCTTGTAAAACAAGTCGGAACTGCTAAAATAACATTTCAATATACCACGATGAAATCAAATACTCGGTAGATGTCTGACTACAATTTTATTTTGAGCTTCAAATTCGATCCATCAAATCAACAATTTGTATTCGCAATATACAATCGATCTTGTATTAACTACTTTGGATCATATAATACAAGTAACTAATTCAACGTAGTCGAAATGGTGGACATATTCAGCGTACGGTATTGAACAATTAAAATCGATTATCGGATATTAAGCGCAGCTCAAATTCAGTTTCTGTATAGATACACAGAAATGATCATGACATTGATGATGGATACGGGCAGGGCGTTGTTCTTTGTCGCAGCGCTTCAAGTGCGCGACGTGAAATTCGATTCCGTTGATTCGGGTATCCGCGCTGCCGGATAATGATCGTGATTGCCGAATTAACGAATCGGCCGAGCCGGTCAACTCGGCGAGAGCTCCACCGCCGATTCGCGGCCCGAAGCGATCGCGGGCGTCGATCAGGTGATCCGCCTTAAGTTTGGAAGTGAGGTTCGAATGGTGCCGGTTTGGCGGAGGGTGGCGGAGAAATAAGCGGGCTGATCCCGTGACTGAGAGAGAGCCTTGAGGCGCGGTCGGGAGCCGGGTAGCTCCAGAACCCGAGCGAGACAAGGTGGCAGGCAAACGGGGTTGCCCTTTCCCCTGTGTCCAGACCGACATCAGTGGCGAGGAAATGTTTGAACAGTGGTGTGTGGAAGGAGAAGAGAAGGGGGAGGCTGCGTGAAGGAGGAAGAAAGAAAGGGCCAAAATGAAATTTGGCAATTTCCAAAAATACCATAAATCCTTCCATATTTTTAATTACACCACAGTGAGTCCCTAATTACTATTTAATTTGAGTTAAAATTTGCCATTAAAACTTAATTGGGGTATAGTGAATACATATTTGAAATATTTACTTTATTTTTAACACTTAAATTAAACCATATAACTATTAAAATAATTATCTATATATTTATATATTTAAAAACAATTATTAAGACCTAAAAATAAATACTTAAGGATAAGCATAAATATATATAATTAGGAAAAATTTATATTAATAATCCCGATTTAAAGCAGCAGAATTTGGTTATTCTCTCCCCCTTAAGAAAATTCATCTCAAATTTAGAATAAGAAACATACCTATTCTTGGAACAGAATGTGGGTATGACGTCGCATCTCCTGCTCGGATTCCCAAGTGCACTCTTCAGTCGAATGATTATGCCATAGGACTTTGACCATTGGAATGACTTTTGATCGGAGTTGATGAACTTTGAGGTATCCCTGATAGCCAGGTCGCTCCTCATGCGGATAAATCCTCGCGATCCTACTTCTGCTTGGGCTGTAGCACATGTGAAGGATCGGCACGCGTACTTCTCGACATAGATATATGAAAGGCCAGGATGAATATTTAGTGAGGAGTGGGTGGCAACTCCGGTGGTAGGCTACGTCCCGACTTCATCCACAATCTCGAAAGATTTCGCGTAGCGGTGCTAATTTCCCCCTGCTTACCAAATCTCATCACGCCTTCGCATGGAAACCTTGGGGAATACATACTCACCTACACCCAGGCTCCACATGTTTCCTCTTGGGGTCGTAGCTCTTACGTGCATGGCGGTCCTTAACCGACCTGAATAATAGGAATCTTTCAAGTGATTTGGACCAATTGGACTGTTGAAACACCTCTGCCCAACTTAACCCGACAAGTGGCGATCTACACTTCCACATACAATACTTTCGTAAGGCGCCATCTAGATACTAGCATGATAAGCTGTTGTTGTCTTGTGAACTCAAGGTAAATGCAGAGTCCATTGACTCGAAATCCATCACACATCTCATGTCCTCCAGCGTCTGAATAGTCCTCTTATTGTCCATCAGTGAGATTAGAAAAATTTGTGCTAAAATTGTCAGTGCCAAGCTCTTCATGGAGTTTTCAGCAAAACCTAGAGATGAGCGGGGCCTAATCGGACTGTGAATGAAGCGGTATGAAGACTATGATCTATCAATATATACACACCCTAGCATACTTGACTCTTACGGAAAAAGTTGTCTTCCACGGGTAAGAAATTATGCCAGAGCTTAGTCATTCGATCGACTATCACCCAAATGGGATCATGTACCTACGAAGTTCGAGGTAACCCGATCTGAGTCCATGGTAATATTCTCCCATTTCCACTGCGGAATGGGGAGGTGGGTAACCAACCCAGGGCAAACCGTGCTTAAGTTTGAAACTGGCAGAAGTCAGAACGCGGATACAAACTCCTTCCATCCTTCTTCATACCACTCCCTGTGATTTACCCCTAAGATCATGATACATCTTAGTGGGCAAGGGATGAATACGCCCAGGAACATACTGATGAGCCTCTTCATATCTCTTTTAAGTCCGCTCCAGCGTCGGGCGCATACGATCTAGTACAACCTCAAACGTGCCATCTTCCCGATCACAAAATCACGACCTGTGAACCTCATCCATAATTTTCATCAAGCGGCCAGGGTCTGCTGCGTTGGGTTGTGCTAATTACGTCCATCGAGAGGCCGATTTGACTCTGAAATGTGCTAAAAGTGCTCCAGACTCCAACACCTCCTAGGCAGCAAACCACGATCATCTGATTCATAGGCTCCTTAGTCAATTGTCACTGCACTAATGTGAGTGAGCCTTGATGATTTCTACTCAAAGCATGCCACCACGTGCTTGCACGGGTGATTATTGAATCGTACAAATAAGTAGTCCTTAGAAAAGCAACTCCGGCCATCTTCTGTCTCAAATTTAGCTCCTTCTCTTGAAAAATATAATGTTTCAAACTCTTGTGATCATTGAAAGAAATCTCACACGTCTCACCATACAATTGTGTCTCCCAGATCTTCAATGCAAGAATCCCGGTAGCCATCTCAGGAGTCATGAGTTGGGTAAGTGCGCTCAAGTGTCTCTTCCAGTGCCTAGAAGCATAATGATCACCATACCATGTTGCATCCAATACACACCCGATCCGACTCTAGAGCGTCACAATACTGTATATATGCCTCCTGTACCAGAGGTAATGCCGACTTGGAGGCGAGAGGTCGAGCAATCCTTCGACTTACGGCTTCGCCTCCTGAGCCTACATCCGCAAACTTCACATTCTTACAGGTTATGATCTCAGGGTGCAGCGATCTAGAAAAAAGCACACAACGGCGATAATAACGGCTAAACCAGGAAGCTTGGAACCTGTGATCCGCATGGTTCTCGCCAATCCGCGCCTCATCTTCTTGGGATCCCTCTCGAATACCTTCCCTCGATACTACATGTCCCAGAGGCTGCATCGACCAAAATTCACACTTGGAGAATTTGGCATATGATGTGCTCCTCAAAGTGCAATACTATCCTTCATCTCTACATGTTCCTCTCCTCAGAAATATGCAGATATCATCAATGAACACAATTACAAAGCGATCCGGGAAGGTTTGAACACTCACGTTAAATTAAATATAAAAACACCGGTCATTAGTGAGTCAAGACATCTTAAGACTCATAATGGCCGTACCGTCCACGAGAATCTTTGTCTTGAACATCCTGCATAATGTCTTATTCCGGTGATGATATCGGCCAGTAGATCGACAGAAAAACATGATGCACCACAGGCTGGTCAAACAAGTCATGTATTCGGGGGCGGATATTTATTAGAATGGTCACCTTGTTTATTTGTGCGTAGTCTATCGTAATAGTAGTGAACCATCTTTCTTCTTTACAAATGGTCAGGGCACGGGGAGAGTACTAGGCACATGAGGAAGCCCTTTGTCTAATAAATCTGTAATTGCTCCTTCGACTCCTTGACTCATGGTGCATCTATAAGGTGTGAGGAGATGAAGCGTGCCCAGGCCTGACATCAATCTGAAATTCTATCTCTGTCGGTGGCAGCCAGCAACTCCTCTGGGAAAACATCGGAAATTCAGCGATAGGGACATAAGATCGACTTTTACCTCTATCTACTGGTGTCCGCCACAGAGGCAGACAACTCTGGCACCAGCGTAACATCAGCCCGACTGTAATGGCTGAATTAAATTAGAAGGGGTGTGTCACTCACCACGAAGCCAAAGCTAGATCCACAGGTCAGGAAAATCACTTGTTCTCTCGGCAATCCGGGGTAGGCGTGATGCACGACCCAACCAATCCATACCAGAATAACACCGAAATCCATCACATCTGACAAAATAGTCGCAGAAGGTGCTGCACGCCTATCTGAAATCGGACGATGGAAGGTAAATATACGCCTGCAGGCATCGCTCGGAGGGTAGTGAGGCGATAGCGAGTCTCGAGTCGTTTGGTGAACGAGCCTAAATGCAAAACTAGGAGACCTGAGGAGTGTGTGGCACCGGGATCTATCTTTCCCCAGACTACAGGCATAACCAGGCCAGGAATAGTACGTCTGGCTGACATTTGGCGCCACGTCACGAGTGACGTAAAGCTGGCTGACACGTCAGTGGTAGGGCTCGAAGCGACCACGGCTACCACTAAATGCCTCAGGAACTCTACCTCCGTATCCTGTACATTGGCCTTATCACTGCCACCCACTTTGAAGGGTGGCGATCGATGACTAGGCGGGCAACACTAGCGTGAGAACAGGAAGAAATTGTTTGTTTGAAATCTAGGGCGTGGTTTGGCCATATGGCCCGACTCTCCACTAAAACAAGCTGCCCAGCCGCGTCTGAGACCTGATGCGTCAGCCCTGCTGGGCTTGTCTTTGAATGCAGCTAGCGCTGTGCCAGAAACTGAACTGCGCCCTTGAACTATATGGCCCCATGGACTTTAAACCTGTCGATAAACCTCATAACCCTTAAGTTAAAATGCACTTCTTGTGACCCGCTTGGTCTAAGCGCTCTGTCTGTGACACCCGGCCTGCAAAGTACCACTGTACCACCATATCTTTGCTTATTTGAGGCAGTGTACTAGTTTGCTCCTGCAATGCGGGTCTTCTTCTTGCTTTGTAATCCACTAAGATACCACAGAGTGAAGTCTAGGTCTCCATGTCTCATGTCAGTGACCTCGAAGCTACACTTCTGTTGTGCAAGGATGAAATCGATTGAGCGGTGATGCTTACTATATTATGACCTCCGTACTGACCTTCGAACAAATTTACCTAAGATACATGAACCTGCTGATTGTACTCCATTCTGAGACATATCATCTCTCTTGGTACCTTTCAGCGTCTTTGGTATTCTTGCCTCATGGCAAAAGAAATGTAGTTATCTTCAAATCTCTCCTGGCCGGGCCCGGCGTGCTTCCCTCGAGAAAGCGAAGCGATGTAGTCGCGCCTCATAGTATTTAAGCCATGAGGAGACTTGCCATCTCAATGGTGAAGTCTATCGGATGCTCTCGGATCAAATGCTCTTATATAATCAAATCCAATTGGGTCACCGGATACTCGTCAAATATAACCTCATTAAGCACGGTATCTTTGAACGAAGGAATGTGATATGGGTCAAATAAAATTTTGGGTTGAGAACTATTAGCGACCTATTTTGTTTGAGTGCTCTATAGGATTCTTTGGTGTGCACTTTTGATCATGCCCAGCAATGCCTCCCATAGTGGATAAGAGCGGAACTCTTACTGAGCGTGCTGGGATAACTGTGGCTCCTCGACTTGGCTCCATGGTGTTACTGTCCTAATTTGTTGCATGAGTTTTACCAGTCTCAGCAGCCCTCTCCCGGGGCCCAGTGGATGGTGAAGGATGCCTCATCTTGGGCCTCACGGGTTTCATCCTTGGCTGTGCGGCCTCGGCCGGCCCTGTAACTGTCATTGCGACATCGACTTAGCTCTTGGTACCGTCTTCCCCTCGTTCAGTCTCATGCGAAAAAGTAAACACAAGACTATCAAATAACAACTGGGCGCCCTAACGGATGACGAGAAGCCAAGATGCAATGGTGGCCAGACAAGGACGAACCGATCCTAACTTTGTGATCTTGGAAACTTAGACTACAGGCGTGGAAATAGACTATGCCTCGATGCCAACTTTGTCCGACCAGGCTACGGGGCCGTGTGGCCAGACACTAGGGAATGGGAGCGCAAGGCCCGACAGTAGCAAACCTTATTGAAATATTCTGTCACCCAGGCTATCTATCTGATCACCTAACTATATCCCTTTTAAATATATATAATAATGTACTCGAATCTTAGAACATCGATGGGAGAGAAATAAAGTCTCGATTCACATTACCATCATCATACATAAAATGAAAAAGTGCCCGAATTACAATAAATACTAATATTCAAGTCTCTGCATTGACACCTAGAAGTAATTAGACAAAGATTAATAATATCATAATAGTATGCAGCGAAATGAGGAAGAGAAATTGACGGTTTATCGAAATACGGAAAGAGTGACGAGAACCCGAAAATAAATTAGAAATTGTCGATCTCGAGAGTGAGGATTAAATATCATATAATTTGCCACTACATCCTGACAAAATGTTATACATACTTATGGAAATTCATAATATAAACATGGTAATGAAAATTATATTAATAAGGAAATTCCCATAATCATGTATACGCACCCAGCATAGTCATGTCATACACAAACATCATATCAATCGAGACATTAGTAAGACCACATATTCCCGATCTAAGCCACCACGGCTCTCTTCGAATCAATGAGGCTGGCGCCCCGAGAGTGTCAACCGGTCCTTACCTCCAGCAACTAACATATATGATCCATGTGGCCCAGGAAGCGGCGCGAGACCTTATCAGGCATCCAGGAAGCATTTCGACAGGAACTCATGTCCATAACCATAAACCTATAACATGGCCGATCATCTTAGGTGCATGCGATCCCGGTGTAACCCGTTAGGTGGTATGTCACCTTTATAGTTCCCGTACAAACATTTGAATACAATGCCGCAATGATATCGCCAACCAGATACACACTCACATTCATCATCATAACGGTCTCATATCGAGATATATTTCTGCTGCTTAAACCAATTTACCATAGTAAATACAATTCCAATAGTAATAATCATCGTGATGATGGGTGTAGCCTAATACCATAAATGCTATGCATGCGAGATGATGTGTCATAAAGCATATGATATCAACTCCACAGGAAGAATCGGGTCTCGAGAAACTAAACCTTTACACACCTCAGGCTGCCACAGCGTGGCGTTGGATAATCTAGAATGAAAAGACATAATCAACCTATCGAGATTGAGGGTTTAAGTTTAACCACAGACTCAGCTGGAGCAATTCACGAGGCTGATGGAGTATAAAAGCACATTTAAATTCTCTGAAATTGTGAACCTCCCAAAAGCTGGGCAACTCCTTGTAAAACAAATTGAACTTGCTAAATAACATTTTCAATATACCACGATAAATCAAATATCGACCAAGACCATACAGCTACAATTTTGTGCGAGCTAGGTCACAATCCATCAAATCAACAATTTGTATTCATGGCCCTTTCACAATCAATCTTATTAACTACTTGGGATCATATAATACAGTAACTAATTCAACGTGGTCGAAATACGGTGGACATGTATTCGCGTACATTATTGGTGAATTAAAATCTAGATTATCGGATAAATACGATTAGGTTCCCTGCGTTTTGGGGTATAGATTCTTTCTGGAAGCTCGAATCGCGGAAGCGATCATGGTGGAACCACCAGACGGAGACGAAACGTTCTGTCTGGTAGCTTCAGGGGTCACCTTGCAAGCGAGTGGTGGGAAAGTGGGGTTGCGGAATTAGTTCTGGGACATCCGCCCGAAGCCCCCGAGAAGCTCGAGGGACGAAAATCGCGATCGCTTTCGTCGAGGAGGGCCGCGGGTGGCGAATCGGCCAAACCGGTCCCGACTCCGGCGAAGGCTCCACCCTTGATTCCTTGCCGGCGAAGCAGTCTTGGAGCGTCGATCGGGATCCCCTTGGATTTGCGGGGCGGGGTTGGCTCGGTGTCGGTTTGGGGCGGAGGTGGCGAGTGGCGGAAACGGTCGGCAGCAAGGGGCGAGAGGCGCGGCGCGGCGATTCCAGCAACGGGTAGCTTCGAGGCGAGACCGAGCGGGGACAAGAATTGGCCGTGTGGGGTTGCCTTTCCGTGTCGGACGGCCACATCGGTGGCGGAAATGTGTGCAGACCCCAGCCGGAGGTGGTGGCGGGAAGGAGAAGAGAGGGGCTGCTGTGAAGGAGGGGAGGAAGGGCAGGAAACCTGGAGCTGAGTGCCAAAAGTACCATAAATCTTCCTTATTTTTAATTACTACGATTAAGTCCCTAATTACTATTTAATTTGAGTTTAGTATGATTAAAACCCAATTAGGGTATAATTAGTACATATTTAAGTATTTACTTTATTTTTAACACTTAAATTAAGCCATATAACTATTAAAGTAATTATCTATATAATTTATATGGCCAAAGCAATTATTAAGACCTAAAAATAAATACTTAGGTCGACATAAATATATATAATTAAGGGAAAAATTTATATTAATATTCTGATTTAAAAGCAGCGCTTAAATTTCGAATTACATTTCCTCCATTTCTCTGCTTTTCTTTGAATTCACTCTCACCCCACTTTGGAGCGCAAGGCAGGTGAGAGGAAGAAAAGAAGCGAGTCGGGATCAAACTCGAGATCCATAAACCAGAAGGATTAAGGTAGGGTTTTCTCCCATTCACTTACATTGAGGCTGGGGTGTGTATATATGTACGTTTGAAATTTATAAATGCTATTTTTAAGGTGATACGAAACCCATTCTCTCTTTGTACGTGGAATGAGGAATTTATTCTTAAATATGTTCTTTGGGGGTGATTTCTAACTCTGATTTGTGTGAGTAGAAAAATACAGTGGTATGATCTCTTGTATTTTCTATTATTTCTTGAATTGTTTTATGATTGTTTTGTGGATTCTTGAGAAGTTTTTCAATTAAAATTGAGAAATATGGAAGGATTGGTAGTGAAATTGTTGGTTGGTAAACTAAATTTTACGGTATGGTGGTGGGAGAGTCCGGTGGGGATTCTTTGCTGCAGAAAGTATGGGTGTCACGACCCAATCTGGGGGATCGTAACCGGCGCTAGTGAATGGGGAGGCGTAAGGCCATAGAAACAGTATCAAGCCTAGTGAAATACTCATACGGCCCCGTCTGCGATCACACAGCAATATATCCCAACATACATATATAATATGCTCGGATACGAACATCAATAGGGAGGCAAATCTGATTCCACATACATCACCATCATACCACGAAAATAAATGAGATTATCTGAATTACAAAATATACTAATATTAAAGTACTCTGGTGACACTAGATTAAATAGACAAAGATTAATAATATCATAATAGTACATATAACCTTGTAGTGAAGAAGAGAATTCGGCGGGTTATCAAAGAAATCGAAGAAGGAGGGTGTGATTACTGAAAAATAAATTGAAGGCTAATCGTTCGAGAGTGAAATTATATCATATAATTCATACCATCTACAACAAATATGCATACATGCCACAGGTAATTCATAATGTAAACATGGTAATGAAAATCATATTAACAAAGAGATTCACATAATTATGTATACGCACTGACATAGTTCATGTATAACCTGAGCATCACATCGATCGAGAACATAAGCGGGACCACATGATGCATAAGCCTTAAAACCTCTCAAACCAATGAGAATGGCAGAATGCTGACCGGGGTCCTTAACTCAGTCAACCTTGATATCCTGCGTGGCGCTTGAGAGAAATGCTCGACGAGGAGGTCCTTACCAGAGCATCTAATATATCATAATCCATAATGGGCGCCCAGTAGCTAAACAGGGACTTACCTCCGCATCCAGGAAAATGTAGGCAGGGAGACTCATATCATAATCATTAATCTATGATATGACCAATTAATTATCTGAGTGCGCACGATTGATGTACCCATCAAGTGGTATGTCTGCTAAGTTCCCATTACGACATTTCAAATCCTGACACACAAGATTTCGCAATCGGCATAACCACGCTCCACATCCATCATCATAACGACTCATATGCGGATATAATTATAATTAATTAATTAATTAATTAATATAGTAACATAATATCCATAATAATAATAAACAATAATATGTCGTGGTAATGTTGGGGATGATTGGAATTTGTGAAAATAATGTCAGTAGTCTTGCTGAGAGAGGAGTTGCCATGGGGAGGGGTGTTTATGAGGAGATATCATGACGATGTGTTGTTATAAGGCCCATGATATCAACTCACTTGAATATATCGGATCTCAGAAAATCGCTCCTAACGCCTCTCGGTACATTGTAATACCAGTAATTTTAGCGTGCTTTAAGTGGGTTATTTAATTTATTTTCTAATTATAACATATATATATATATATATATATATATATATATATATATATATATATATAAATAGTTTGACCCACCTGGGTATTTTAGCAGTGGTTTGATTAATTAAATGTTAAAGTATAGGAAATATCTTAGTATATGTAAATTTATCCCTAATTTAGCTTAATTTTAGATTAAGCCCTAATTAAAAATAATTGGGGACTTTAGGGCTTTTATTTTGAAGGGGAAAGAGACCAAATTTTGGGGCCCCCGACTCTCTCCCCTCTGTGAATCTCTTCCTCTTCTTCTCCTTAACTTCTTCTCCGTGACGCCTCGTCAGGCCACCTAGGCCCGCGTCGAGTGATCCAAGGCTCGAAACCATCCTTACACACCCATGACCTCAGGCTACCTTGTGGACTGGTAGGAAGCAGCCCCGACTCCTTGGGAAAACACCTCGCCATTTTCTCTCTAGCTCACCACCTGAGCCCGCAGTCGCCACCACTCTTCGGCGGAAGCTTCCTCGACACAGCAGCGACCGCCCGTTTCCTTCTCCTCCTCGCGGTGGCGGCGTCACTCCCTCGCCTTGGGTGGTACGCCTGCGCTAAGGCTTGACCCTTTTGGGCGTGTTTGCAGCGAACAAGAGGCCATTTTCGACTCGGGACCCCAATGGGGAGGGTATGATTCGCCATTTCGGCTGTCGTGGTGATTTTTTGAAGATAACTCGAAGAAAGTGTTTTATGCGTTTTTGAGTTGTGTTTAAGCGTCTAAAATTATCACAAAAAATTGTTTTGGACTCCCCACAATCCCGATCTACAGCAGGTACCCTGTGGTTATTTGACGAGTTGAATTTCCGACCACTTGGTCGGCGGCGGACCTCGGGGCGTGCGGGAGCGAGCGTCAGTCTCCGTTCGTGATTAGACGGTCTGTCGGTTTCGCATTGAGCGGTAAAGAATCTATACCTAAGCGCGTGCGAGCTCGTTGTATAATTGTTCGACCATTTTAATTCGTAAAGGTTATTTTAATATTGAAAATGCCTTATTCATCGTTTAATTGCTTTCCATGTTTGTGTTTTGAAAAGATGTAACTTAAAATATATCTGGCCGTCTGATGTTGTGTTTAATCACTTATCCTATGTGTTCGTGCGTTGAATTGCAGATTAGCGTGTTGCAATTATGTCAGGAGTTATCCATGTATAAATATAATGATTTATCGAAGCTATAAATTGTATCAATTGTATTTATCGCGAATTGTTATTCTTTATTGTTGGATTGCGTCGGCCAGGTGGATTTATGCGCCAGTTGTGGCTTGCATTTCGGCATTGGATAAATTGTGGATATTAGGGTGTATTTTTATCGGGTTACGGACCCGTTTTACGGGGTTAAGTCCGGTTTAGGGGAGGACCTGTGGCCCAGGGTGAAGACATAAAGTGCCGATTTCTATGTCGGTTTAGTGGGTTTTAATTGAATCTAGAGTATATTTAAATCTTAATCTTATTTATCAATAACGTCTTTTCCATTTTAGATTGGCCAGAAAACTGACTCATGGGTGTTTGGTCAGAATGGTCCCGAGATCGGAGCATGCCTACGTGAGTTGATATCATGTATAGTTCTGACATCACATACATGGCATAACATTTATAGCATTAAAGGCTCACCCATCATCCATGACATGATTATTATCATTGGAATTGTGACACATGGTAACTAAATTATTTAGTTAAGTTTATGAAATATATCTCTGCAATATGAGGCTATTATGATGATGGATGTGAGTGTGTATTGTTGGGTGCGAAATATTCTTTGTGCATTGTATGTGAAATGTTTGTAATGGGAACTATCTTGAGGACATACCTAATGGGTTACATGGGGACAGCGTCTTAGGTGAAAATAATAAGACTATGATGCGAGGTATGTTTATGTATATGAGTTCCTTGGTTGACGTTTCTCGGGGATGCCGGGAGGTAAGGTCCACTGGTTGGCGCGTTCTCGAGCGGCATTATATTATGGTGGGATAGTTGCTGGAGTTAAGGACCCTGGTCGAGCATTTCTCTCGGGGCGCCAGCTGGTTTGTTATTGGTTTTAAGTGTCAGGCGGGGTTAAGTACTGGTCGAGCATTTCTCTCGGGCGCCGGTCACATTGGATTTGAGAGGCGCCTTGGCTTGCAGTAGTGAGTATAGAGATTAAGGCTAGAGTTCTCTAGATTATTGTGATGATATGAAACTTTGATGTGTGTGCATGCATACATATGTGAAGGTGTATATCGTTATATAGTCTCCCGATATGTGATATATATATATTATATTATATTGAAATCCTATGTATGTATATCCTGTTGGTTGTAGATGTGGTATAGATTATATGATATTAACTCACTTCTAAGGCGGCCGGTCTGATTTATTTTCAGTCTTGTCGGTCCTCCTTCTTCATATCCTTGAGAACCATGAATTCTTTACCATTCACCGGCGGTTACATGTACTTCTATGATAGTATTAATCTTTGTCCCATTTAATCTAGGTGTCCATGCCGGTACTTTGGAATATTAGTATGTTTTGTGGTGTTCAGATACAATTTCATTTTGTGTATCTTGACCGGTGTATGTGGGATCGGGACTTTATTCTCCCTATTGATGTTTGACATCGAGCATATTATATATGCATGTAGATATATGTATGAGCAGGGTGATCGTATATGATAGTGGCGAATATTTCAATAAGGCTTGCTACTACGGGTTCCGATGGTCTTATGCCTCCCATTCCACGAAGATCTTGGAATCGCATTGATTGGTCGTGACAAAGTTTGACATAGGCCATGGGTTCATTTCTATAGCCTAGAGTCTAAGTTTCAGTGCTAACGAATTAGGATCGAGTTGATCTTGGCTGTCACCATTACATCTAGTTACGGTTCGTCGGGTTGAAGTCATTTGATATCAGTCTTGTGTTTACTTTTGATGTATTATTAAGCCTGGCGTGGCTTTTTGAGGCGAGAATTTGAGGGTTGTCGCTGGCGATGCCCGTCTGGCGGCTGAGGCTGGAGTTCTATGATGAGCCCGGGAGGCCCAAAGATGAGGTATCCACCGGCCTAATCCACGGTTCTGGAAGGGAGGCGAGAGGCGGGGTAGGCAGTCACGGCTGACTGAGCAGTCACCGGCTGATGAGCCTGGCCAGAACCCTGGGTTAATATGCCCAGGGCACGGTTCAGCTGCGGGTGGGCCACGTCGTGACCACTATGGAGCATTTTGGCGGGGTATGTTGGGTGCAGGCAGTCTCGGCGGCTTTTATGAAACATCAGCGGCGGCCCAGTACGTATAGTTCTCGGCCGGGTGGACGAGATTTGGCCGAGATCACATTCCTTTGTTCCGGTACACCTGAGCTTAATGAGGTTGTATTTGATAAGTATCGGTGACAATGGACTTCTGGCGAGGCGGAGAGAGCATTTGTCTGAGCATCGATGGGACGGGCTGTGGGGTCGCGGGTTTCTCTGAGGGCTTAGCATTGCGGTTATCGAAAGAGTTACATGGCCGTTTCTTGAGGTATGGCGTAGGCTCGATTCGAGGAGAGATTTGAATAGCTACATTTCTTTGCCATGAGACATAAATCTGGAAGCGATTTGAAGCGATTGAAGAAGATGATATCTATGGTGAATTACCGCGGGTTCATGTATCGCCGTCAAATTGCTGGAGTTAGTTCGCGGAACCGCGAAGGCGAGTAAATTATCCGCGGAAATAGACCGTTCGTAATCTTGATGGTCAGAGTGTGAATGGGATCGCTGGTTGTGGAACCGGATCAGGTGAATATGTATTAATGATCATTAGTCGGATCGTTCAGAGAGACTTATGCGGAGATAGAACTAATTTGCGTGCAATCGATGTTAATCGATAACCGATGTGGTCGTTGATGACAGTTCGATAAAGATCATGAAGAATGGTAACTCTGAAGATTATAAAACCGGGATTGAATGGTTTCATGGGTGTTATAGTTCAGAGACGAGTTAGAACCAGAATACGATGATGTTGAGTTACGGCGGCGTTATCGTTTGCCGTTCGTGATGAATCTGTGAGAATACCAATAATGACTGTTGATTTGTTAGTCGTGGGTTGGTATTGACCGAATCTTAATCTAATTCCCGACGATGATATACTCTCAGTTCTGAAGGTGATGGTATGCTTCAAGTTCGTCGGACGTGCGCTGATCTTTCTCCGGTGGAGATGTGGTATGTTAATGATGGGGCGTTGGATATGGAGGTGAAACTAAGATGGATTGGTAGTGGGGCGGGGTGGGTTGACTCTGCCGATCTGGGCGGTCGGTTGGTCTGATTTGCGCTCCTCCTCGAGCGCCGGCGTCAAATCTTCGATATCGAGGTACCTGTACAAGATACATTATCTAAGAAATTTAGGGTGTTATTAGATCAGGGTGCCACTCTTTGTATCTAGTTTTGCATTTAGGCTTGGTGTTGTTGACCGGACTTGAACTCAGTTATCGGTCACTACCTCTAAAAGTGATGATACCTTGGGGAATGAGATGTTACTTTCCATCGTGTCAGATTTACGTAGTAGATTGCATGAGACCTTAAGTGGATCTTATTTTGTTGGATGTAATTGATTTAGGTTATTTTAGGTATGGATTGGTTGGCGAACCTTCACATACCACAGTTAAGAAAATGAGTGATTTTCCGGATTCAGAGTTGAGGTTTGGAAAGTTTCAGTGGTGGCTGATACAGCCTTCTAATTTAATTTCGACCATTACAGTGGCGGATGTTGCGCGAGGGTGCAGTTATCGGCTCTTGAGACACGGCAGGTGGAGGTAAGGTTGATGATGCTCCACTATCGTTTGGCAATTTCACGATGTTTCCCGGAGGAGTTGCCGGGATTGCCACGGGAGATAGAATTTTGCATTGATGTTTATCTTAGGGCACCACTTCTATCTCGCACCACATATGGATGGCACACACGAGGTTGAAGGCTGGAAGGGGCTTGATTACGAGTTTGTTAGACAAAGGTTTGTCGGGCCTAAGTACTTCTCCCAGGGTGCTCTGTCTTTATTTGTAAAGAAGAAAGGTAGTTTCACGCTAGGCTGTGTATGGACTAGAGCGGATGAACAAGCGACAATACGTAATAAAATATCCACTCCCACAGAATAGATGACTTGTTTGGTGAGCTGCGGGGTGCATCGTGTTTTTCTGGGCCCGATGGTCGAGGATATCATCAGTGAGGTAAGACATGAGGGATGTTGAGAAGACGACGTCGGGGCGGTCGGCCATTATGAGTTCCTAGTGATGTCTTTTGGACTCGAAAACTTCAATGCTGCCGTGACCTTTATGGATTTGATGAGCGAGTGTTGAGCCACTTCCTGGTCTTTCCATGGTATGTTTGCATTGATGATATCTTAGTATATTCGGAGTGAGGAGGAGGAACGTATGACATTTAAGGATAGTACGAGACTTTGGGGAGGCGGCAATTGTGCCAAATTCTCGAGTGTGAATTTTGGCTGGAGAGAGTATAGCCTTCTTGGGACATGTAGTATCGGGGGAAGGTATTGAGTGGATCCCCGAAGATAGAGGCGTGTGGATTGGCGAGACGACCACGGTGACGGGTTCGAAGTTTCCTGGGTTTAAGAAAGCGGGTTGTATCGCCGGGTTTCGTGCGGGATTTTCGAGGATGTTTTCTGCCAATGCAGTTAACCAGGAGAGATGAAGTTTCGGTGGGCGGAGGCTCGTGGCGAGTTTTGAAGGCTGAGATTGTTTTGACCTCCACTTGATGTTGGCATTACCTTAGTGGAGGTTATAAATTTCATGTGACTTCCGGTGGATTGGAGATTATTAATATTGATGCGTGTACGGTGGAGTGATTGTATCTTCTAAGCGTGAAGAGCACCAGCGAATTACCACTATGACTTGGGATCGGCGGCGTGATCTTTGCATTGAGAGATGCGGAGACACTACAATGGTGAGGCATGGATTTGCGGATCACAAGAGTTTAAATATATTTTCAGCGGAGGCTAATTGAGGCAGAGAAGATGGGCGGTTTTGCTTGGGACTATGGTTGTTGCAATTCGGTATCACGGGTGAAATTTGTGTGGTGGCAGATCTTTGTTGGAAGTCATCGGGCGGTCTTCTTGCATTAGTGCGGCGACATTTGACTAAAGGAGTTGTGAATTGCCATAGTCGAGTTCTGGTAGAGGTGTTGATCGGAGCACTTTTAGCACATTTAGGTCATCAAAATGGTTCTAATGGGTAGAATTAAAAGCGACTCGGTCGAGAGACCCACGGTTGATGAAGAAGATTAGGGATGAGGTTGACCCAGTCTGAGGCAGGTGTTTGTGATTGGGGATAGGCACAGTGAGATTGGGTACTGGATTTGTCGTCCCAGGTGTTGATGGATTTCGAAGCGAGGATTATGAAGGAGCCCATCATCAGGAAACTACAGTGATATCAGGATCCTCCAGGTCATCATGATCTTAGAGTAACTATTGGTGGAGTGGCCATGAAGTTATTGCGGAGTTATCCGTGTTTGACTTGCAGTGAGTCAAACTTGAGCATCGGCGTATGGGTTGTTACTGACCACTCCCCATTCAGAGTGAAATGGGGAGAATATTCTCACATGGACTTCTGTGTTTGAGGTTTTATAGAACCGAAGCGAGGCATGATTGTTGGGTGATAGTGGGTGAATGACTAAGTCGGCACGCTATGTACACGTGAAGGCAACTTTTGCCATGGCAGGAGGGTGCATGCTGGGTGTATAATGGAGGATTATTGTCTTCACTTGCTTGGCATCCCGGGTCTCGATTGTGTCGATGGGGAGCCTCGAGTTCCACTTCTAGGTTTTGTGACTTAGCTGGGGAGCTTGTTTTCGATTGGACTTAACGGCTTTACCCTGAAATGAGATGGACGGTCAGAGAGAGACTATTAGGCTGTTGGAGAACATGTTATTAGAATAATGCGTGATGGATTACGAAACTAATGGGATTGGCATTTACCTTTAAATTGGGTTCGCGTCTGTAATAAGTTCTATATACTAGTATGGTGTAACCTTCACGAGGCATTGTATGGCGAGGAAGTACAGTGCGCCGGTTTCTTTAGGAGGAAAAGTTGGTGAAAGAGGTGCAGAGTCTGAATTGGTCAAACTCCACTTCTGAAAAAGATTCCTATCATTGGTCCGGTTGAGAGGACAGCTTCGGTAAACAGCTATGCGAGACTGAGGAAACATGTAGGTTGGGTGTATGGTGAGTATACCATTACGAAGGTTTTCCCCAAATCACGAGTGATGAGATTTGGTAAAAGGGAGATTGTTTCCTATTTCACGTGGGACCATTTGAGATTGTGGATAGAGTTAAGATTCTCTTAGCTTGCATTTGGAATTGCCACCTAATTTACGCCGATATTCATCAGGTCTTTCATATATCCATATCTTGGGGAAATATGTGTCGGAATCCTTCACATGTGCTCTGAGGCTCAGTAGAAGTTGAGGGGAGGATTTGCTCATTATGAGGAGAAACACATGCTATTGAGACCACTGGGTTGATCAACTCAAGTCAAAGTCATTGAATGGTCAAAGTCTTATGTGAGAATCAATTCGTTGAAGAATGCGTGGAATCAGGCTTGGGTCTGACGTTCATACCCGTACTTGTTAAGGTAATGAGGAATGTTCTTGTTCTTAAATTGAGGCGAATTTTCTTGGGAAGACCAATACCCATTAATTTTTAGTGCTAGAGTGGATTATTTAATTTGTTTTCTATTATATATACTATATATATATCTATATACATATCTATATATATTTTATTGATCCTAGAGTATTATTTTGAATATATATATATATATATATATATATATATATACTATATATATATATATATAGTAGTTTTATTTTACAAATTATTTAAATAATTAGTTTGATTAAATTAAATGTTAAATTATAGGAAATATCTTAGTATATGTAAATTTATCCTAATTTGGCTTGTTTAGATTAAGCTAAATTAGAAATAATTAGGACTTTAGGGCTTTTATTTTGAAGGGGAAAGAGACCAAATTTTGGGGCCCTGGGAGCTCTCTACTCTCTGATCCTCTTCCCTCTTCTCCTTCTTCTTTGCAAAGTATTCTTCTCAGTCAGGCCACCTCATTTGCAGTCCGGTGATCCCGAGGCTGGAAACCATCACCCACACACCCTTGAGCCCTCAGGAGGCCGCCCTTGGACTCGTCGGAGCTGACTAGCGGAAAGCACCTCATACATTTTCTCCTCTCTAACTGCCACCACCCACAGGCCACCGTCGCACGCCACCACCACCTCTTCTCTCGGCACAGCAGCTGCGACACGCGCAGCCATGGGTTTCCTTCCTCCTCGCGGTGGCGCGTCACTCCTCGCGCACTGGGTGTGCCTGCGCCTAGAACCCGCTGGGTGTTTTATGGCGAACAAAGGCCATTACGGGCTGGGATTTAACAGGAGTGGTGCTTCATTCAAGCTTTAATCGTAGTGATTTTAGAGATAAACTCAAGAAATTACGTTTTATCACGTTTTGGGTTGTGTTTGGCGTCTAAAATTATACGAAAAATTGTTTCGGACTCCTAATCCGATCCTAAACCGGTGCCACCGGGTTTATTTGACGAGTTGGGTGCCAGGCGCGTGCAGTGGCGGCGGATGACCTGGGGAAGTGGGAGCAGGCGGTAAGATCTCACGATTCTGGCGGATTGGGAATTTTAATCGATTATACCAGCGTTAGACGGTAAAGAATCTATACCACCAAAAGCGCGTGCGAGCTCTAATTATAGTTGATCTTATTATTTTAATTGTTTAAATAAGTTCTTTTAATATTAAATGCGCATTTATCGTTTAATTATATGTTTGTGTTTTGAAAAAATGTAACCGAAATATCTGGCAGTTCACGATGTTGTTTAATCTTATCTTCTTATATGTTAGACGTTGATTTTGATTCGCGTATTTTAATTATATGGAGTTATCATATACAAATGATTATCAGAAAATTGTAAATTATATCATTGTTGTAGCGGGTGATGGCGCTGTGTTGGATTGTGAGCGTGGATTTATCGTAGTTGTATAACGAACGGCATTGGATAAATTGTGGATATGAGTGTATTTTGTCGGGTTCTGCGGACCATTTAAGTAAGTCGATTTTGCTGGGGAAGTTCTAAATTTTGGTGAGCATAAAATATAATTCTATGTCGGTTTAGTCTGTGAGTTTACAGGTGAGAATCTAGAGTATCATTTCAGTCATCTTAATCTTATTTATCAATAACGTCTTTCATTTTAGTTATTAAGACGACTCCTTGAGCGTTTGGAATCTGAGGCGATTCGAAGTCAGAACATACTGTGAGTTGATATCATATGGTTTTGACATCATACGTATGCATAACAGCATTTATGTATTAATTTTATTGGGCAGGGTTTATTATCCGTTGGAATTGTATTTACTGTGTGCTTCAGTGTATGGAAGTAGTTATTGAGGGGGAAGTATGACAAATGATGATTGATGATTGTTTGGTGCGCGTTTGGTTGGTCCATGACCTCATCTGCATATGAGGTAGTATGATGATGGATGCCGGCGTTGTGTTGATCACGATCTTCTTGTGTGCATGAAATGTTTGTAATGGGAACTATAAGCGGACATATACCACCGCCAGGTTCATCGGGACCGCGTCCATGCCGGTGTCAATGAGACTATGGTACAGGAGTATATTTATGTATATGAGTTCCACTGGTTTAGGCGTTTCTCTCGGGGGATCAGGAGGTAAGGTCCACTCAGTTGGCGTTACTGCCGGTAGCCGGCTGTGGACATGGTAGGATAGTTCTTTGGGTTAAGGACCGTTTGAGCATTTCTCGGGCGCCAGCTATGGTTTGTTGGTTTAAGTGTCAGCGGGTTGGGACCACAGTGTGACATTTCTCTCTGGGCGCCCGGTCACGTGGTTTGAAGAGCGTATGGCTTGTAGTATTAGGAGTATAGGGTCCGACTGAGTTCTCGATTATTGTGATGATATGAAAACTTTGATGTGTGTGCATGCACATACCATATGTGGTCTTATCGTTATATAATTCGTGTGATATATGTATATTATATTATGTGAGAGACTACTATATGTATATATATCATTTGTTGTGATGTAGCGTGCCGAATTATATTGTACTCTCTCGGGCGGTCTCAAATTTATTTTCAGTCTGTCGGTCCTCCTTCTTCATAATAACAGGAACATGAATTCTTTGGCTGGCGGTTGTAACCCCTCATGATAGTATTAATCTTTGTCCTATTTAATCACAGATATCTTCTGATTACTTTGAATATTAAAGTATGTTTTATGATTCAGTTGTTACATTCATTTTGTGTATCTTTGACGGTGTGTATGGGATCTAGGACTTTATTCTGTGATGTTTGGCATCCATTATATATAAATATACGTATGGATATATATCATATAGAAGCAGGTGATAGTATGATGTCTAGGCATAGATATTTCCAATGTCTGGCTTACTACGGGTTTTGGTGTGGTCTTGTACGCTGTTTCTAGTGATTAAACCCAGGTGACAAACATCTGAGCGGGCTGTGGGACGATCTGTCAGGAAAAGACGTGAACCAACCGGGTGGATTGACAGCACTCTGGGCTCGACGGACAGCTCATGGAGACCAAGCGTCTCAAGCTGCCTTATGTTCTCAGAAAATTGGCGAACCTCCCTAGCGGACCCAAACTCTTGTAAAGCCAGTTAGGTGATATAAATGCACTTCTAATATCCACAATTAGTAATGTGATGGGTAACAAACTGGATAAATCACAGAGGCTGGGCTGATCGATCTGTCTGATCAGTCTGATTAGATTCAGTGTCTGAATTAACAACCCTAGATAAATAAAGTGATTTAATGAATACGTTTTTAAATGAGGGAATTTAATGCGGTTGAATCACAGATAGATTAATCTGATGTGAGAAATGGGAATGTGCCCATTTTAATTTATAACTTCAAAAATAAGTACCTCAATTAACGATAAATAAAGCATTTTTTAATATAGGACATTGTGTGAATAATTAAAATAAGATTGTTATGGCGATTAGGGTTCATGCAGTTTTAGGGTGTAGATTCTAAAACGAATGGAATGATTGAGGTGGGACGACCAGGAGCAGGGACCCGGACGTTCACGTCTCAGGCACGCTTCCAGGATAAGCCCAGAGGCGGCAGGCCGGTGGCTAGAAAAGAGTGTGAAGGTGGTGGAGATTGATTTTGGGGTGCCGTGAAATGATATCGAGGTCAAAGTGTGGTTTCTCAAGGGACCACCAGGATGGCTGAATCGAGCCAACAATGAAGCACTCAGTGAAGGAAGCTCACTATCTCGTTCCGTAACTGACTTGGAAAGCGTGATCAAGGGTGGATCTTAGTTCTTAGATTGGGAGTTCGGAATCACAGTATCATTGAGTCTGGGTGTGCGAAACATGACGAGATAGCGGATCAGAAGAAAATGAAACGTGGAATTAAGTGAGACAGCAGGATTCCATGAGTGAAATGAGGGACAGTTATGATGTTGATGAGACTACATATTTGATGACGACGATGGTGGCAGGAGTGACTGTGTGCGGTGGTGGCTTTCTTGGAGAGGGAAGAGGAGGAGAAGGCTAGTGATGCTTACGATCTGAAATATCCTTTAGGATTAATAAATATAATTTGGTGAGAAAAAACAATTAAATAGCCCCAAATTAAACCACGCTAAAAATTGCAGGTGACACAATGGGGATTCGCCTATGGTCTTTCCTTGCGTTGAGACTCACTGGACGTCGGAAACTCTTTCAAAATGATTCTGCAGGGATTATTCTATATTATTGAAGTTTTTACATGTGGGTTATGATATAATGGGATTTTCTTTATAACTGCGGGATTTATGGGATTCTACCCTGGGTGATCCTTTGGGGTGCCGACTCTCACCGAGGAATGGTTTTCTTCTATCGATTTATATAATACTGGGAGATTTTATATGTCTATAGACTTATTACTCGTATGGGATTTTAGCATGGGGCACATAACATGGGATTTTCTTGTGGGGATTATTACATATTATAGGGGATTATTTTCTTACTTTTAGAAGTTATTATACTTTATTCTACATGAGAGGTTTACTTATCTGTGCTCATCTGTCTTATACTCGAGTTCTTATATAAATGTGACCTATTGATATAGAGGTTCGCTCATCGCATACTCTGTCTCATATATACTCAGTTGTATAAGCATTGAAACCTACTTTGATCATATGAGTTTGCTCTGCCAACTCATCATACTTATGCTGTGAGGTTGTATAAAGCATGCTTGAGAAAAACTTTGTTTTGATATATGAAGTTTGCTCACTCCTTGCCTCATCCCTAAACTTGTATACTCATAAGGGTTTCATATAAGGATGCTTGAGAGCCCTACTTGATATATGGAGATTTAAACATCGCATATAATACAACATCCTAAAGAGGTTCCTTATAAGGATGGCAGAAACCCTTTGATATAGGAGTTAGCACTCATGCAACCTCATCTAAACTTATAGGTTCCTTATAAAGTTGGCAGAAACCCACATGATCATAGCAGGGGTTGTTTGTAGCATGCTCCTATTCTTATACTCGAGAGGGGTTCCTTATGAGGATGCTTGAGAAACACTACTATGATGAATGAGGGTTTATTGTAAGAATGTTTGAAACATAAAAACGGTTGGAAGTAGTATGAAGTTAAATGTTATTATTTGTTTATCGTGGCTTTGGTGCATTTCACTTAAGATGTTTTCATATAAACTTGAGATCTATTCAATGTCATTGTTTTAGTAAATTGTATCTATGATATGTTATAAATGAAGACCATTTGTTTTCCTTTTCCTAGAAGCCTTGTTGGGTTTGGGAGGATTTTCCTCACAGACTTACGTGCTCACCACCTACATCCCTTGCCAGATTTTACCTTTGAGGAAGTGGTAAAAGCAGTTGGAACGTCGTTGGAGGCCAGATGAGAGAAGATTCAGATCCAGGTCCTCGGGTGAGGAGAGGAAGATTCAGCTAAGGTCAGGTAGAAAAAAGAAGAGGAAGGCCGAGTTTTATGGTTTGGTTTTCTTTGTAATTTCTGGATCCCAGAATATCCGGGTTTAGATGTCTAAAAAGATGATATGGTGGTTAAGGCTTGGCTTGCTTTTGTAAGGTTATTGTGGGTATTTCATGCGATGAATGGGAGATATGGGATAGTATTGTAAATCTTTTATGGATAAATAGGCTTTAATGTTTGTTAATGTATTATAATTGGTAGTGTTTTGGGGTGAGAGTTCCCGAACAGGAGACTGCAGAATGTAGACAAGTGGATTTCGGTCGATTGTGGATTTTAAAACAATTCTCATGGTGGAATGGTTTGAGTGTGTAGTGAAGTCCGGGGGTGAGTTGGGCGTTACAAGTTCTTACAGACCAGTACTACAGCGTTAATATTGTAAATTAGTGGAGGATCAGGCAGGATTAACGCCATTGGGCTGAGGACCTCTAAGAGCTCGATGGATATAGAAGCTTTTCATGAGCAGGTCAAATAAAATCATGGGCCGAACCCCTTTTTCCATTAATAACATATCTTTAGAAAATAATATCACGAGCGAAGTGGTAGTATTTTTTTTTTTCTTTTCTTTCTTTTTCAACGGCGGCAAATTTTTTCAGAAAAAGTGGCGAGAGTTTCCTCTGTTTTTGGGACTTTCCCAAATTACAAAACACGAAAACATTTAAAGCTTCTAATGCCATATAACTTCTCAACTTCCGTTTAGGACTCCTCGTTCTTAATCAAAACACAATATATACATATATACATTTTATTCATTTCAATCATCAAGCATTTGAAACTTCTTCAAATCCATTTTTCAAAAGGAATTGGGCTTGGTAGGACTTAAGTAGAAGCCAGCTACGTGCCTAGTCCATTGAGGATCAAAGCCCGCGTGGCGTTCCTTTTCAACTTGCTCCCATATATATATCCATAACAAAATATTCAACATATACGGTATGGAAAATTATATATACAATATGAAATCACAGTGTAGTCTCCTTGATGGCAGCTCTCACACAAGGGCCTTTCTACACAATACTATCTGAAAGATCACGAAAATGTTTTTTTTTTAGAAACATAGGAAAAGAATAGAAATTTAAAGGAGCGAGGTGAGTGTACATTTTCATCAAAAATAACCTTTTCGTATATATCAAAGCAATAAACCACTTATCTGAATTAAAAATCGGTTTATACCTTGGCGTTTATGCCTCGAAGACTTTCTTTCTTTAACATAATAAATACTTATAATTATTTAAAATCAATTTAATATCTGTAAACATTTATGCATAAAGCTTCTTTATTTCCTTCTTTCTTTCTTTCTGATGAGACCGGGAATAACACACGAATGTCTTCGGGTACTGTGGTGAGGTGGGTCACATTCCGGTCATGCCGCTCTGGCTTGTGGAGAAACTCACGCTTTGCATAGGGTTCGATCCATACTTGCTTTATAAGCGTGTAAGGATATTTTCTGAACTTCTTCCCTCTGTTGGTAACCTGGCTTTCCTCAAATCCTTGCAGCTTAAAGTACCTCGGCCCGATATCAGTCATACTCATGTGGGGGTTTTAAGGGTAACCATCATTAAAACATTTCTTGAAATACATTTATAAGTCATTTAAATCCTTTACTATCATTAAACTTTAAAATCATTCTTTACATTTTTAACTTTTTCATAATATAACATATGTATATTTCCATATACATATTATATATTGATGCAAGATAAACATTTCCATTAAACTTCCGGTTTAACATTAAATCATTCACTTGTAAAAACTTCGATTTTAAATATCATTTTAAAACCACGGTTCACCGCTCAATCGCATACGTCCAATTCCCGTTCCCGTCCGATGGTCACTTTCACCTTTTCCAAAGCCTAACTATACATGTCATGCGCTTCCATTTTGTCACCATACGTTCATTGCCTTGAATGAACAAATTACCCTTAAGCACTAAAAACTCGATAAATTTGGCAACCTTTTTCCAACAATACTCTATACTTGACTTGCAGCCCCAAGAATTTTTTCAATGGTCTTCGAGTGGCAAACTCTCCAGATCGGTCCTTTATATATCCAATGACATCTCTTTAAATTTCAGTTTAAAATTCCTTCTCTCAGCCCTCCGGCACCAACACAATCTGCACAACAGATGATTCAGTTTGGCAGAACAACATCTCACACATAGCTCCACTGAAATATTTTCTGGGCACTTTGGGATTAAAATTTGCATAAACTTCCTTCAGATAAATTTTCCCCTAGAAGTCTATTTTACCCAAATTTTGAATCACTCAAATCGGATAAGAAATGACAAGTTATGGTAAGAAATATGAAAACTGATTTGAAACAGGAAAACAGAGCATTTCCTGTACCGAGAATTGAACAGTGACTTTATATGTGGTCCCTACTTTGATCAAATTTTAGGCCTTAGGATCCGAATTTTGGCGATATTCTTCTTAAGTTTTGTTCTCCTTCAAGTCTATTTTACGTAGCCACTTAAATCACTCAAATCGGATCAAAATTAGAGCAAGTTATGGCCAAATTACAAAACTGGTCAAAACAGAAAACAAGGTTTGACTCTATAAGGAGACTGCTGCCCAAAAATTGACCAAAATGTGTTTCTTCCATTTTCTTTCACTCTAAACATAAATCTATTTTACATTATACCCCATTTCAACATAACACACACAATTCACTATCAAACCC